>CAUYON010106882.1:0-28866 GCA_963573935.1 Arctocebus calabarensis
AACAATGACGGCTGCAACCAACAACAACAACAACAACAACAAAAAAATGGCCAGGCGTTGTGGCGGATGCCTGTAGTCCCAGCTACTTGGGAGGCAGAGGCAGGAGACTCGCTTGAGCCCAGGAATTGGAGGTTGCTGTGAGCTGTGATGCCACAGGCACTCTATCCAGGGTGACAGCTTGAGGCTCTGTCTCAAAAAAAGATACATGTTGTCTTAGTAAGTGAAAGTGTGGGGGGCGGGGGGATCAGTAAGAAATGATCACAACTCCAAAGGCTCAAAATAAAACGGAAGACAAAAAAAAACTTGTGCTGGAAGCACAACAGCATTTAGAATCAAGTTTGCAGAGACTGACGTAAAACCATAATCCCCAGAAAAGAAGACTTTCAGAAACTAATATTTAAGGAAAAGGCTTTGGAAAAAACAGCAGAAATGTACAGAGCAACAAATAATGACTTAAAAAAAAAGTTTTAGTATCTCAGTGAAGATAGGAATAATGAGAAAGAAAAACAGAATGGCGTGAGATCTAAAAACCACATTGTAAGGTCCCCGAGACAGCAGAAGAAAACGAGACGAGACTGAATTTTAATAACCAATGGTTTACATGAAAAGAAAATGATGTTCCTGAGAAACAAGAAAAGAGATGGGACAAAGATGCTTCTGCCATCTGAAGGTGGTCCAAGGACTAGGAACTCAAAAGCCAGATAAAAGCAAGAATTTAAGGAAGAACATGAGACAGAGGGGAGTTTCATCCTCACTGACCCACGAAGGACGCACGCTTAGAAAAAACTCCAGGGGCAGCCTCAGTTTAATACTCAAGGGGAATTCTCCATCTAGGAAAATGGTGAAACAAGGGGAAAACTTACCACAACGATGTTAAGTCCAAACCCCCAAAATATTCCAGAAGAAGAGGCAGAGACAGGATCCACTGTGGCTGAAGGGCTACAAAAGCCTTAGGATCCTGCTGGATGGGAGAAATGCAGAGAAAAGTAGGTTTATATTATTGAGAATTTAGGATCACAAAGTTGTCGAAGAACTGCCTAATATAAATGCAGAGTCCCAGCTCAGAATATAGACCTACATAAATCTGGAATTTATATAAATATACAGGATTCAAGGCATGGAGGACCAAAGGGATGAGAAAACCTGAGAAACCATGGAAAGGAAAATCCAGGAAATCTGCATAACTTCTTCCAAGAGATAAGAATCCTAATATCTTCATTAGCCTTCAATAAGAACTTCATCCAAAGTTACAGATGTTAGATGACTGACTCAGCTTTTCACCGATTTTCCAGTCTCAACAAGTACTGAAGGAGCACAAACAGGAGTCAGCTCAAACAGTTTCATGTCCTTCTCTACCATATACCTGCCGTGCAATCTTCACCTAAGAGGTTAAGAATGGAATTATGTAGATATTAAAGGTTACCTTATTAGGCAATTTAAGGACTAACTAAATTAATATGTGAGAAGTACTTAAAACAATGCCTGGCAAATTTCAAGGACTCTACAGAGATTAGCTATCACTATCATTGCTTTATTTATTCCATCTATGACCTCCTTCCTCTTCTATATTCTATAACTGCTCAGAGTAGTTTAAGTATAGATTTCAAGATCTATTTTTAAGCTTGAGGGATTTCACTTTCTTTGAGGGGTATGATGACACATTAGGGGATGTAGACATCAAATAGCTGCCATCTTTATATCCGTACAGAATGTGTTTTTCTCTATCTTGTAAATCTGGAGACAGTGCTGAATTACTTATGTCTACATAGCTCCCTGGAACTTTGGGGGAACGGAATGAGGTTAGAATTACCCAGCTTGCTAACAATTATCTGAAGTTCCTATGTCATCTTCAGCAGAAATCACTAACATGAAAAATAAAGTCCTGCAGACTATGCCAAGTGGCCCTGCACTATGACGGACTAAATAAACCAGGAAGAGAACTAAAAAGTGAAAATGCTTTCAACGTATTCAGGGATTTTTAAGTTGTCTATGGGAAAAAAGGGTTGATGTAGAACGAAGGCCATTAGCAGGATGTATTTTAAAGGACAATAATACAGTTGGAAGAATTTCAAATGGCTATGGTATAGGCTGGGTTTTTTCTCCCTTCCAGAACTATACACACCAATTATAATGCCTGCTCTTCTATACATCCTACTAACAGGAACTGCCTCAGCTTTAAGGATAGGCCTAGGTGGCCATAGGAATGCTTCTGAGACCAAGTACAGACATCTAATCCAAGAGCCACTGCGACTTGTATTGTAGCTTATGACAACAGTAACAATAAAATCAGGTTCTCTCTTGGAAACCTAACCAATACTGAGAACAGGTGCTTAGCTGTGAGAGGAGGCCGAGAGGTTACAATGTGCAAACAGACGACAGAGGTTATGAGTGATCTCAGCAATCTAAGTCACGAAGAAGTAGATTCTAAAAGAGATGCTCAAAGGTAGAAAAATGATAGACACAGGAGGGAAAATCAAGCCAGATGGCAAGAAGAGGAGAAAGACACAAAGAAATGAGAGACGCCACAAGACCCCACTATGGAAAAGACCCCTCCCTGGCAAAGATCACAACTTGTCTCTGCCCTGCCTTAGTTCCTCACAGGTCTAGTCCATGTGTCCTCACAACATAATCCCTTTTTCTTAAAATGCTATGAATGATTCTCTGTTCCTTCCAACAACAACAAAAAAATCCTCACTGAAATAGTTACTTCAACTCCTCTTCAGGATGAAGTTTTCCCAGGAGGTTCCCTGGTGCTGAAACAGACAGATTCCTGGCAAATCCACCCCCACCAGACACGTCTAGACATACCCAAGGCCTGCTTCCCAACAGAATAGTGGTATCTTACCCCTAGGCACACAAGCATACTCCCTAGGGATTGGGATTATAAGTATCTCAAGGGCCTATGAAAATGTTTGAAATCTGAAAAAAGATTTACTGGATGCAAAATATGAAAAGAAAATTGCAAAATCAAAGTTAGTAAATATTAAATGCCTACAACTAGATATTCAAATGAAACTTAACTCACAAAGTTTCATATATGCTAATTTTATGGGAGATGTATATGGGCTGATTTTTTTTTTTTAATGTTTGATATGACATTAGTAAAGGCCTCCAAAGTTGAAAGAGTTTAAGCCCTTCAAACTATTCTGACAGCAGTGGACATTTTTGGGCCTAAGCTAGATCCTGCCCACCCCAACCCTTTCATGAGCACATACAAATCCTGCCTCCCAAATTTAAACATACTATTATTTTAGCACTTCTGATATTAGAATATCTATTATCTTTTCTTAGTTAAGTATTTTAAATAAGTGAAACCAAGTAACTTTTATTAGCCATCTTACTAGTTTTACCAGAAAAATATGTCAATCATGATAGCAAATGATCCTGTATATTTAAGGGATTTGACTTTTGACATTTGTAAAAATAAATCAAAAAATGGTCAAATTTACTGTTTCCTTCTGCTAGAACTCCTCAAATGTCACAGACCTTAACATTTTCTTCCATTTCATCAGATCCTCAAGCTAAGAAAAATAGAAGGTGGCACACAAGTTATACAAACTTAAATCTCATACCATATTAGTGTTAAAAACAAAAAACCAAACCTAATTCTTTTCTAAAATCACTACTGATTGAGCTGTTACAGCTCTAATCTTTTATGTATTGACAAGCTCCATCTGTTCTCTGGAACCACAGTCTGTCTGCCTATCATCCCTTTCCTCTCCTCACTTTCACTGAACTCCCACACCTGCTTTATGCCTCCTACCTACCCCACCTGTCCTCACCCCTGCACCAAACCCATTCTGTAAAAACTCTCAAAGTTGTCATCTCCTCTTGTCAAATCCCAAGGCCATTCTTCACATCCCTCTCTGACTCCTGGTTTATATAAGTCTCCTTGGCCCCCAATCCCTGCACATTCTCGCTTCTGCTCTGGCCTTGTGGAGTCCATTTATCATTTCTTTTATGTCTACTTTCAAAATACAGGTATCCTCCAAAGGCAAGTCCTGTCTCCATTCCTTGGCTCAACTGACTGCTTAGCTTGCAATGACTACTTCCATGATTATAATGCCACATTCTCCTATCACCAGGCTTTTATCTCCAGCTGCCTAGTGGAATATTTCCCCATCATCCTACAATGAACTGGAAACCATTATATTGCCATACTCAGAAGTTCCTGTAAAAAGCAACTTCTCCCTCAACAAATCTCTTCCGTAAGGAATTTCAAAGCCAATTCCCAACCCCCACATACACACTTCAACATTTTTCTCTCTGTGCTTGTCTTTTCCTTTCAGCATTTAAACACAAGGCAAGAATCTCAATGTACCTTAAAAGAAAACAGCATCTAAGCCCATGCCTTCTGCAGCTGTGATGTGTGTACAACTACCACCCTTCCCTCCGCCAATCCAGGCTTCTCAAAGACTGACTTCCCCTGCCTCACTTCTCATTCATGTCTCAATCCACTGCCACAACAATGTTCCTGTCAACATCTGCTTTCTTGTGACCAATTCAAGGGCATTTTTTGTTCTTGATCTCACTGGATGCTACTGGCCACATGCCTTGGCTCCTTCTGACTCCATAACCTATTACACTCTCACTGTATAAGTTGTATT
Organism: Arctocebus calabarensis; assembly: GCA_963573935.1. Classification (NCBI taxonomy): domain Eukaryota; kingdom Metazoa; phylum Chordata; class Mammalia; order Primates; family Lorisidae; genus Arctocebus; species Arctocebus calabarensis. The sequence goes on from CAUYON010106882.1 coordinate 4,608, forward strand.
CTCAGTCTCCTTGGTCAGTCCTTGTTCCTCCGTAAACATTGGCTTACTTCTGAGATCTCCATCTCCAACAGTTTTAACCATCTTACCCACTGATTCTGATCCCTGGCTATTAAAGAAAACCTTTGTTAGGAGTCTGATTCAACTGTGCAGAATGCCTCCAGAGGGCACTTGAACACATGCTCAGAAACCTGGATGGCATCTTCACTCTAAGGTCTCAGAACCTGAAATGAATTTCATTGTGGATTACTACCTCTAACCAACTGCCTAGCATCATGAAAATCTATACAACCTGTTTTGTACAGGTTCCCTGATTATAATTCTGAGTCTAGTAGAGCCTCATAACAAGGCCATAATACTGTCATAATGCGAAGATGCAGTGGTAAGTTATTGGATATTGATCAACTGAGACACTGATCATGTTTTCTAGCTGATGCCTGGTACTCTGAAACAATGAAATATTCTTAAAACCTACTAGGCTTAATCCTAAACGTATCTAAACTACACATCCAAACATGATTCTGAAAGGCAGAGGCAGTAATATTTACTCTGCATAAGGGTTCTAATTATTTTTATGAATTGTTTTATTATTAACTTAGGTGTCAGAATTCATCTTCTTTGGGATAGAGGTCTGCTCTGGCTACAAAGGCTTCCTTACAAGTTATCACAATATCATGGAAGGAACACATAACAAAATAAGATGTGGAAATAAGCTATGATTATTTTATGAACTTGCAGGGGTATGAAAAATAAATGAGCTCTAGAATAGCTTTACTGAATTTCTTATATCAGGTGACACGAGATACTGCATATTCCAGAGTATAGAAATGTTTTAATATTAAAAGCAATACAAAATATGCTTTTTAAAACTTTAACTCTGAATGCTTCTGCTACATTTTCAACATTAAAGTTTAAAAGAATAAAAAAAAAAAACCCTCTCTTCGTGTTTCTTACAAATGAATATCTACCGTAAGCTACTGGTTATCCATCTTAGGAATATCCCATTGGAATCAGCTGTGACAGTACTTTCCACCTATGCTAAAGGACTTTAATTTGCAAAATTAGTTTCACTTCTAATCTCTTTATCACGTCTTGGGCCATTTAAAACTACTGCCTCTGCCCATTATTACTATTATTTTTATTTTTTATTTTTTGCAGTTTTTAGCCAGGGCTGGATTTGAACCTACCACCTCATTGGGGCTGACGCCCTACTCCTTTGAGCCACAGGTGCTACCTCCTCTGCCCATTTTTGAAACTTCCTCCCAACTTTCAGGATACAACTACCAAGTATGCTCACCTGCATTCCCACTGACCATCATCGCTAAGCCAATTTGCTCCTGTAGGCCCCTTGACAGTGAACCCAATAGCAGTGTGTGTGGAATCTAAGCTGAGCCAACCAGCCCGATTTCCCTGAGAACTCAGAATTGAGAAGTGGAAAGACTGGGTCTATGAACAGTGAGCTGGCAGGCACTACAGCCTTCTGGAGCAGGCACAGGGGCCACATGTGTTAAATATGGCAGAGCGAGGCCACTGAGAGAGAAGCAGAAGTGCACAGCAGACAACTCAGTAAGCAGGAGGGGTAGGGAAGATGAAGGCAGAGATCACAGCACTGACTGCTGCCAACTTTCCAGAGGCTGGGCCTTAGCCAGAAGCAACTTTGGACTCCCTGGTGTAATCCTCAGTATGCCCCCTGCACGGAAGGCATTTCAAATGGATTTTATTTCTTTCAAGCAAATGCTCTAATTAAGATATTCATTCTTTCTTCCTTACTAACAACAACTTCCATCACCTCTGTAGGAATGCCCTCCCCCTCACCTTGTCCTTCACTGTACCCTGCCTGTGTGTCTTCTCATCCTGCTCTGCATATTCTCATCCATTCCTAGCCAGAGCAAAGACATGAATGATTCCTAAATCTCTAGCCATCCTGCCACAAGGTGGGCACTTACATATGGATAAAGGGCCAGGGCACCCCACTACCTATTTCCTGGCCTGCCTCTATGTAGAAAAGACTAGTTCATCACCATCAACAGCAACTGCCCCAATCAGGCACACTCTGACAAGAGTATGCCCCACAGTAGGACCATTAATGCCAGAAAAACCTCCACACTTGCTCATACAGGCAGACTCCAGCCTGATGGACCCCACAATCACAGTATTACTCAAAGTCAGTCTTAAATAATTCCACATGAAAGATATCAACAGTCTAAGTTAGATAGATATGTATACTCCAATCTTAAACAATTTGCCAACATACAATTATATTGCAAGAAAAATTACCTTGTAGAAACAATGATCTTAATAATGGAGCTCTATACAGTATCTGATCCTTTGCATAGTAAAGCATATGTGTACTATAAAAGCATTCTGAGCAAATCCCTTCAGAAAGAACCTACACGTCCTATTAAGTCCTTCAAACCCAGCATGTCCAAAACTATCTGTTACCTCCCCACCAAAGTCTACCATATTCCTTTCTTAATCCATTTTCTAATGCTTATAACAAAATACCTGGAACTGAGTAATCTGTAAAGAAAAGTAATTTCAAAGTTATGTAGGTTGAGAAGTCTGAGGTGAGGGGCTGCGTTTGGTTAAGGGCCTTCTTGCTGGTGGGGACTCTGAGGAGTCAGTCCCAGGGCTGCTCAGGGCATCACAGGTTGAGGGACTAAGACTGCTAAAATGGTAGCTCAGGTCTCTCTTCCTCTTCTCACAAAGCCCCAGCACCCTCTCACGCTCACCCATTAATACATGAGTGGCAGAGCCTTCCTGATCCAATCACGTTAAGACCCCACCTCTCTATACTGCCACACTGAAGATTAAGTTTTACCATGAGTTTTGGAGCAAATATTTAAACTATAGCAATTCCCAACTGTAATTAATGGATCTACTCCCAATGGCCTAAGCCAGAAACCTAGAAATCAGCCACTCTCCTCCCACTCACGAACAACTGTCCACTGTCCTTCCCAAATACATGTACATTGTGAACCTCTCCACTCATTCCATCTACACTGTCTTGACTAAACTGAAGCCACCGTTATCTTCCCTTGCAATACTATAAAAGCCTCCAGGCTTTCTTCCCCATCCATTATCCTCTCTAATGTTATCTTTCTAAAATGCAAACTGGATTGTTCTTACCCTGCTTCAAGTTTTTCAAAGGGTCCAACTTATTTTCAGTGTAATTTCCAAATTTATTCACATGGCTCTCAAAAAAAGTAAACACATCTATTTGCATTGCAGTTAACATATCACCCCAGATATACTTTGTTAGATCAAATGTTCCAATACAAAAGTAACACAGGCATATATTACCTTGGTAAATAAATATAAAGGCAGATTATTTAAATCATCCAATGTTCTGCTACCCAGACATTTTTTCCGTGCATAGGTTTTACTGGAAAATTGTCAGGTTTTCTGTTTAACTGAGACTTTTTTTTTGCATTCTTTGGCCGGGGCTGGGTTTGAACCCGCCACCTCCGGGATATGGGGCCGGTGCCCTACTCCTTTGAGCCACAGGCATCACCCCTGAGACTTGAGATTTGATTTGGGTATCAAATACCCAAATGTGTATTCTAATTTTCTTCTACTTAACGCTGTCATAAGAATTATTTTCATCACAAACATTTTAGTGGCAATATGCTACCAGCAGATATATCATAACCATTCTGCAAACTGTACCTTAAACATAATTCTACAATAAACATCTTTTTTGCTCTTCTCTATATTTAAAAATATTCCTTTGATGGTTCCTAGATGGTTACTGCATGACAAAATACAATTTTAAGACTCTTGATACATATGGCCAACTAAGAGTGTGTCATTTTTACTACCCCCCTTTAAGTACTAGGTGCTATCATTTTTCAGCCTAAATTTAGGTTGTTATGAACTTAGGTGAGAAATTATAACATATTTATTACAAAAGTAAATGCTCACAGTAAAAAAACCAAGAAACAATCCAAAACTTAAGAAATAAAAATTCAGTCCCCTTAGGCTTCCCCCTTTGAAGTAATCATATTAAATGTTTACCACATATTTTTGTAGAACTTTTTCTATTGTAATTCAGAACACAAACATACACAATTACTGTTTTGTATCTTACAAAAAAATAGGATTCAGTTTGCTTTTTGGGCTCAATAGCATACTCCAAACATCCATGCAAGCTTGTCAATCCATACAAATCTACCTCTCTTTTTAAAATCTACACGATACTCCACAATCCAGAGATAACAAATCTTTACTGTGTTTATCTTCAATTTTTCCTCATTATAATGACAGTGCACTAGACTCATTCATATTAACTTGTATCCTCCAATGATGCTATCGTGGAGTAGATACCATGATAGAATAGCTGGTATCATGCTAGAGTACATGCAAGATCAAACCATGATTTTATTTTGATAAATAGCTGCTGCAACTGCCATCTAAAAAGGCTGAACCAGTTTTATGCTTCTAACAATATTTAGGTTTACCATTCACCATTTTGAATTTTTGCATGATGCCTTCCCCACTCCCCAGCAAAAAATCCACTTGTTTCAATTTCCATTTCCCTTATCCTGAGTGAGGGTGAATTCCTTGTCACTGTTTTGACACTTTCATTTCTCTAAGAACTACTCAGATCCTCATTTCTTAACTGTGTCTATGCCCTTTATCCTTTATACATGTTTTTGGAAGCTTTTTTCCCAGTCTGTCACTTTGTAATGTCTTTTATCTCACAGAAATATCAACTTTGATTATGGTCAAAAGTATCAATCATTTCGTTTATGACTTTAGGTTTTGGTCTTACCTAAGTGGCTAGCCTTCAAAAAATCCCATATTCCTCAATATATCCTCCTACCTAACAAATTCTCTTGTATTTTCTTCTAATACCTTTTTGGGTCTTTTTTTTAGATAGTTCCTCAATCCACCTAAAAGTTATTTTGAATAGGGTGAAGTAGGACGTTTCCTTCCAATACAGAACTTACCAGTGTCCAATATGTTTTCTTTTCTGCTGCACACTGGAAGATAACAGTTGTCTTGGGACACACGGTAAATACAAAAACACTAATGAAAGCTAATGAGCAAAAAAAGAAAGTCCATGCTTTCTTTTTAAGTTTCGTGATATCCAACACCACAGATAAGCAAAAAAGTCCTCACAAAATCAGCAAGCAACCAGCATGCTGCAGGTTGAATACCCCTGGACAATATAATGAACAATAATTTCCCAACTGTTGCAAAATACCAACTTTATCACATATTAAATGCCTATGTACAAATTAGTCTGTTACTCCATTCTACTTTGCTCCATGTATCAGTCTGTATTATTCTTGTGCTCACCACGTATGTTACCACAACATTACAGCATGCTTTGATTTCTGGTATAGCAAATATCCCACCACTATTTTTCCATCAGAAAAATGTTTTGGCCATTCTAGAACATTTACTCAACAGAAGACTATTAGAGGCAATTTATCAAGTGTCCAAAAATAATTTCCATTGGGATTTCAATTCTAATTACATTGACGTTATAGTTTAATTTGGAGGGTACGCCAATATTTACAATGATCTCTATCCCTTAAAGAACATATAATGTTGTCCATTTACTTAGGTTAGTTTTTAAATCACATAGGTAAAAGTTTTTACTTTTCCTTATAAAGCTATGATACATTTATGTCTTATTCTTAAATGTTTTCTGGTTTTGTTGCTATTGAGAATGGAATCTTTCTTTTCTGTAAAATGTAAAAGTAACTACTAATTACTTGTTCTAGTGAATTATACAACTTTTCAAATATTGAACAAGTTATATTTCTATCCAGTGAACTATCTATCCATATCCTATACTCACTCGTGTGTAGATTTTCTTTTTCTCTTTAATGATTTATATGAGTTCTTTACAAACCGAAGACTCAACTCTTTACTTATCATCTGTCACAAGTATTTTCCTATTCTGCAATTTGGCTTTTATATCTCAGGGTTTTCTCTTTACTTCTTAAAGAAGTTTTAATTATTTGGGCAGTGCCTGTGGCTCAATGGAGTTGAGCACCAGCCCTGTATACTGGAGGTGATGGATGGGTTCAAACCCACCCCTGGCCAAAAACTGCAAAAAGAAAAAAATAAAGACATTTAAAAAAAACAAAAAAGTTTTAATTTTTTATATAGTTCAATACATAGTTTTTTTATTATTTTCTCCAGTGTTTCTTATAGCAGCAAATAGTAACAGATTTGAGTGTTTTTAGGTGCCTCACAAAAGAGATTATTTTCCTCACTTAAAAAATTGCAATTTAAGTACATCTGACTGTAAAACTTGTTCTCTGTCCACCTTAGCATGCATAATTCCTCTTTCTAGATGTTTAATATTTACTTCAATTTTCTTTAGACTTGGGGACATTCACAATTTATCATTTACTACATTTCCAAGTAAAATACACTAGAACCTCTGTAAGTTGACTACTCAAGGGTACAAACTGATCAATGTATGGAGGCAGTCAACATACAGAACTAGGCCTACTGTACTGATATGTACATGTGGTGCATGTCCAGTCTATGAAAATTAGGTCAATTTAAGGAGGCAATCAATGTAGGAAGGTGGTCAGCTATGGAGGTTCTACTGTAGTTTATCTCTGGGGTGCTGACAAGATTCCAGTGAAGTGTTCGTACAGCCAGTATGACACCTTCAATGACTGTGGTTCTATAGTATGTTGAAATTTATCTGTCCCACCTTACTACCCATCATCACCTTGACAAGTTTACCCCTAAATGGACATCTCCATAAAATGTAGGTATCACAGCCAGGAACATGGCCTGTCTTTCCAGTCACAATATTCTTTCAAATCTCTCATGATACTTCATGGTCATTCCATGAAGATCACATTTGATTCAATCAGGTTCTGTATGTTTCACGCGTTTGCTACAATGTGGCCAAGAGCTGGCTTTTGTGTGTGTGTTTTTTTCCATTTTAGTTTCTGCTAGGTTATTTCTAATATTCAGAAAGCTACTAATTTTATGCATACTGTGTATCTAGTCCCTTCACCAACTTTTTTGTCTAATGATTTTTCTATTACTCCTGCTTTTCTAGTCAATAACATCTATAAATATTTCCTTTCCTGCTATTTTAGATCCTGACTTCACTCTTACTTTATGTGTTATTGCTTTGATAAACTTACAAAAATCATTTTAGATGATATTCCAATTTGATTCTCTGATGATTTTCCGTTAAGTACAGTGTGGACAACTACTTTAACACTTACATGTACTTTTTACATTAAAAAGTACCTTTTTTCTTCCTACTTTTTAAAAATAAAAAAATAAGGTTTTGTTTTTTTTTTAAATCAAACATCTATTTTTACATTAGTGTAGTTGGTACACTAATCATCTATTTGAACTTACTGCAAACTCCAAAGGAAAAGACACTCTCATCTAGAAAGCCCTCTCAAATGGCCTACTGGCATTCCCAACTTCTGCTCTCCATACTCCACCACCTGCACTTTCTGCATGTATCAGGGACTAAAGTGTTTAAAAATGCAAATCTGATTATGTCAACCCATCCTGCTTAAAAGCCAACCCTTATAATGGTTTACAGTTTCACTCAGAATAAAATACAAACATCTTAAACTGCCCTACAAGATCCTATAGGATCTGGCCAAGCCACACATCCCCTTACCCCTGTACTGTCATTCTTTCAGTGCCTGAATTGAAAAAGCTTTCACCTCTTCAGTAACTTTCCTCATGCTATTCCTCTGCCTGGAAAATTACGACCCCCACCTCACTCCCGAATCCCCCCACCAGTCACTCAACACTAATGCCTACTCATCCTTTAAATCTCAGCTTAAAACTTATTTTTACAGAAATGTCTTTCCTGGGCCTCCTCTCCCCAATCTAAAATGTGGTCTTTTTATATTGGCTCGTAACATGTGCTACTTCATTTTCATAGCAGATACCACAGTTTGTGATTACACATGTAGTTGTGTGACTATATTTAATTTCTGATCCACTCCTTGAAAATGATACACTCCAACAGAATGGGGACAAGTTAATTTTTTTGGCCACACTACAGGTAATCATACAGCTGAATGAAAGAAAAATTATCTACAAAGCTCCTAACTGTATCTCTTACACCCTAAAATACTACCCATTATGTCATTCGATCAATATTTAAATTGCTAAAACTTTCTGGTACTGCCTACAAATTGAGTAAAAAACTCCGCTTTCCCTGAAGGACATGGAAGCCAAACTGAATCTACTGCTAACATAGAAAGTATAAATACAATTCATACCTCTAGAAAATAAAGTTTTGTTTAAATTTTATAACCAGCATTTTAACTATAGGGTTCAATTTGCTGATATATTTACTCACAGTCAACTAATTTATATGCCTTATTTTTTAAGACATGCAAAACACAAGGAAAAATGTACTTTGCAAAATATTCTTTATGACTAATGTACTGTCATTTGATGACAATCACAAATTAAGAACTGACTATAGTATTACATGATACATACATCTGGTAAAAAATATATAAATTATATTGCAAATAAACAATTTTTTGATCACAAAGGCTAATAATACCAATCTTTATAAACTACATTCTATCAAGCACATGCACATCACTGAACTCAAACAGAGAGAGCAGGTATCACTACTGTTTACAAAAAAGAAAACTAAGGCACAGAATGATAAAGTGTCCTCTGAAGGTCATCAGATGACTCGTAAATTATACAGTCCTAAGTATAATACAGGTGGCAGTTCCCACATGTAAATTTCTTAACTAAAGAGAACTTTCCTGATAAATGCCTAGTCTCCGTAATTAGTGCAGATTTGTGCTCCCTTCCTAATACTTCATCTCACCCGAGAACGACCATCATCAAAAAAGCTGTTTTGAAGTTAAAACTTAAATTACCATCCATCTGGGAAATGGCAAAATAAACTATGGTATACAGAAACTAAAGAACATGATGCAGCATTTCTTAAAAAATGAGTCAATTCGCATGCTAAAATTTATAATGGTACTTGTTAAAACAGTCAGAGATGACATAAATACACCCTAGTATCTAGAAGGATACACACCACACACATAATAGTCCTTATCTCTGGAGACAAGAGTTGATAGCCAGACTTTTGCCATCTCCATGATGTATTCCTTTTTACAAAGAACACATACTACCCTTTTTAATTAACCTGTGGACTCAACAAGAAGGTTAAATTTCTGCTCTAAAAAAGCTATGTATCTCTAAGCAGAAACCCTCTCTAAAAGAGACGACAGAATACTTAAAAAGAATCCTGTTAAAACAATAACCTGTCTAAATACCACATAACATTCCCTTAAGAAGCCAACTGCTTACAAGTATTTTTTTCAGTATCTGGTCTCCTTTGTTGCACTAACACAGTGAACACACAAATCATTAACTAGAACAGTACAAAACATGCTCCTATGGAGATTCAGTTGTTGGAGTTCAGCAAGAATGTTTCACAAAGGAGCTTAGTTTTGAGGGAAATGAGAGGTGATTTGACAGTGAGATTAATCGGGATGGGAAAATGTCTGGGAGGGGAATATGCTGAGTTAAACAGAAGCAGGGGCAGTAAGAAAACTGAAGTCAAGTCCTGAAAGATCAGAATTTCTTTGGATGTGGGAGTTGAGAGGGAACTCGATGGCGCTGCCAGCCAGTTTACCTGGGTGAGAATCCGGCCCTTGTTGTGGTCAAACAATGGAGGCGTCCAGTGGCAGCAGCCTCCTGAGCTGGGTGCGCGAAGGATTCCTCATCACCTGAGTTGGATGTTCGTCTGCCTCTGCCGGGACGGAAGGAGCTATAAAAAAACACAACATCACACTATGTAGCGAAGCTTCTCCGCAGCACAACCCGGCTCCCCGATCCCACGGCGCGGCCATTACCGTCTCTCCGGGGACCCGCCTGGAAAGGTTCCAAGGCGCGGCTCCACGGGCTTCGAAAGCTGTTGTGCTCCCCCTTCCCTCGGCTCCAACAACAATGGAGCCCAGCTCGGGAGTCCGGCTCCCGCGGGGCTTCCGCCCCGCCTCGCCCCTGCCCGCTGCCCGCTGCCCATCCTTCGCCTCGCGCCCGGCCGCCATCTGTGACCCCCCCTCCCAAGCCCCGCTCCCCAGCACTGCGGGCCCACGGCCGCCCTCCAGAGGCCCAAGGGACAGCTCCGCTCCCCAGGGCCTGCCTGGCGGCTGCCCGACCACAAAAAAACCATTCTGACCTTCCTTCCCGATCCCCAAGGGCCGGCCCCGCTCAAGGCCCATCGTAAGTGACGGGTTGTTTTTCTTTTCTTTAATCCACTCAACCTCCTTCCACCCCCCAGCCTGCTACCCTGCCCATTGCACCGGCTTTCATCCAGTAAAGAAATAAAGGACACTACAGCTCGGCTGCCGAGAACTCACTCTAAGCGCGGGATGCAAGCACCCCAGGCCGCGAGCTCCGCGCACCCACCTCCCACTCCTCTGGGGACACCTCACAGGTGCGCCTCCAAGCAGCGCGCGCGCGCTCCGCACACCCAGACGCCTCCGGGGGACAGCGCGCGTGCGCACGCACGAGGCCGGCGAGCCCCGGAGGAGCGGGGGCCGCACGCATGCGCGCCGCCGGCCCGCGCCCCCGCCTCCGCCCCCAACCCCCATCCCAGGCCAGGCCCGGGCACCACCCCTCACCCCCCCAGCGCCCAGCGCGCGCGCTCCCGCTAGCCTCCCTCGCTCCTCCCTCGCCCCCCACCTGGGTTCGTGTTACCCAGGGAAACCACAGTGCGGCCACACCTGAGCTGTGCGCCTGCGTCCCATCGGCCAGACTCTCCCCCTCGGTCTTAACCCACGCCCCGCTACAGCTGGGGGGAGGGGGGCGTTGCCCCCTCCCAGCCTAGTGAGTATCGATTGCTTCGCACGCTCCGCCCCGCAGATACAGACCCGCCGCCGCGCCGGCGCCTCGGCCGCCTGCCGCCCGCCAGCCGGGTCAGCGCCGTCAGGCCCAGTCGCCGGCCCGCTCCCAGGGTGCACCGCGGCCAGTGCTCGGGTGGGAGCCGGCGAGATGCGCTGGGCGGGCGGCGCCCACTGACCTCCCTCGGCGGCCCGGCCGGGGCAGGGCCGGAGCCGAGCCAGCCCCGCCCGCCGCCGCCCCGCCCATGGGCCGCAGACCCCCGCTGCCGCCCGCCGGGAGGAGCGCGCCGAGGCGGGGAGCCGCTTGAAGGACCGCAACAGCCGCGCCCGCAGGTGAGGCGGGGCCCAGGTGTGCCTAGTCCAGCCGGCCCCGCTCACCTGGAGGCGCCTGGCGGGGACTCGAGTTCGTGTAAACGACTTTAAAAGCCCTCCCTGCAAGGGGCGAGGGTCCTGCCGCCCACTCCCAGGAGAAACGCTAGCTCTAGGGGTGAGCAGGGGCGTCTTTTGCCGAGACAAGTTTAGGGAAGACGAAGTAGGAAGAAGGAGGGTCAAAGTGAGGCGTAGGGACCCCTGCACCTGCTGCCTGCAGGGTCTTCCAGCCCCATTTGGGGAGGGGGCGCCTTTGCCGGGGCTCCTGTCTAGGGTGCGGAGTAGCCTCAGCGCGCACCCCCGCCTCTGTGATGAGAGAGGAGAGGCCGGTCCAGGGGCCGCACCTGCTAGCCCCGGGGTGGGATCGCAGGGAGAGGAATCCGCATTGCAGGTGCATCGGGAGCGCCCTAAGGCCTAGCCCAGCTTTGTCTGGAATGCTGTGTAAAAGAGGCTGTCTGAATCCGCATCACCTTATTAAATGCTGTGTCTATGCTGTGGACGTTAGAGACCCTTCCTAATTAAGCAATATTGTCTACAGTTCTGGTAACCCTTTACGTAAGTACACTACCTTACAGCGCTTTTCTGAAGCTTTGATGTGGGCTTTAGTTTGCCCTCAATATCTATTAGCTTGTGGTTCACGAAATGGAGCATACAGGCGGCAGAGCTGCAGATTTGACTGCTACAATGAGTTCCTCTGGTTTCTCTAACTTAGGTTTCATGCTGACCTGTATTGTTTAATTTCAAGATTTAATATTTGCCAGTAATGATTTAGGCCACTTAGGTGGCCTAAGAGAAAATACAACTATGTTCTTTAACTTAGGTTTTAGTAATGGGTTTTTTTGTTTGTTTGTTTGTTTTGAGACAGAGTCTCACTTGGTCACCCTTGGTAGAGTGCCGTGGCATCATAGTTCACAGCAACCTCAAACTCTTAGGTTCAAGTGATCCTTTTGCCTCAGCCTCCCAAGTAGCTGGGACTACAGGCGCCTGCCACTACGCCCGGCTATTTGTTGTTGTTGTTGCAGTTTGGCCTGGGCCAGGTTTAAACCCGCCACTCTCGGTATATGGGGCCGGCACCCTGATCACTGAGCCACAGGCGCCGCCAAGTCTGAAATTTCTTTTAAGAACTTTATTATTGTTTCGTTAAATGTTTTATTTGCACAGTCAAAAAGTTCCCACCATTTTCTTACCATTGAATTGTTAGGAAAAAGATAGTGATATTAAAATGATTTTTACCTGCAAAGATAATTTGAAATTTCCTTTGGCTAACTGTTCATCTTATGTGAACTATGTTTGGAAGGCTTTAAGACGTGTGATTATATATACGTATATGTATATATGGGTTTTTGTACACACATACACTACTGAAAAACTTTTCTTCATCTTATGCATCCTAAAATTACTCAGTAAATTTAGTTATATTTAAAATCTAAAGTACAGGACAATTATTCATGTGTATCAGATTTTTACTGTAATATTTGAATACATTAGTCTAACAGACGAGTTAAACTATTAGACTAAAGTTAGACTAAAAAGGAGTTTTTTGGAAGTTAGATATTTTTATTAACTTTTAAAAAACAAATGAATCCTTTTACTTACAACAGCATTCATGGTGGGTTCTTGACTCTTTTATCTGTCATGTGTTAGTTAAATTGATGTTAACATTACCTAGTCAGTGGGTTGCATTTGCACCAATACTGATATTAATAACTGTTGGTGTTTTTAAGACATACAGCATATTCTCATATTTCTAGTAAGAAAAAGCATGGATCTGTTTTCTTCTATGTGGAACAAGGTCAGCCATAAATAGTTCCCAAACAGTGGGCACATGTTTGGTAACTGAGATTAATTATACTAAATTGCATATCCTTCAAGGGCACCAACTAGGTACCTTTGTATACTTCCCATACCAAGACAGTAGATAAATGTTTGAGTCACATTGAAGTTCCAGACTAATTAGGTAGCCACTAGCTAAATGACACCAGTTTTCACATCTTTAGCTTTGCTGTTCAGCTTGAAGAAAGATTTGGGCAGGGAAGTAGGTATGTCCTAATGGTTTTCAAATATTTGAAGGTCTCTCATGAAGCAAAGGGATTTTATCAGGTTTCGCTTGGATACAGATGCAAAGGTTATGATTAGAGCTTACAGTAGTAGAAAGAAGGGGCTGTTCCTTCCCTAGGGGCCTTTCTCGTAACCGTAAGCCGGTTCCCTACTTAGCATGCCTGGCTGCTAGGAGATATCACCAGGCTCTGGGAGGGTCCTTCTGAGGAGACCACCTAGGGGTTTCTGTGTCAGATGGATTGGAAGACTTTTGCATTCTGCATTTTCTTTCTAGCTCTGGCTCTGTGGTTCCTTCTTCTTCTTCTTCTTCTTTTTTTTTTTAAACTCTTCCTCCTCTTATGCTGGTTTCTACATTTGTGGGCATAGCAAAATTCCCAGATACTTACATAAAGATTTATACTGAGTCAGAGACCAGCCTGGTATAGAAGTGATTCTAATCCTACTTTGCATTTGTATGGGGCATTACAGGTAATAAAGCACTCTCATATTCAATGTGTTGTTTTAAAAAGAGTTTTTAATTACAAGTGATTTGTATTTTTTCCTTTGACTTTTATTTTCTGTAATAAACATTTATCAAGAGGACAGGTACCCTTTTCTAGGAAGGCAGGCAGAGGAATCTTTGTTTTGGAATCTCTTGTTAAAATGGGACAATGTCAGCCATTCTCTTGAGAGACAGTAAGTGGTGAAGGTGAACTGGATTTTTCTTAGCTGAAAATACTGTTTAGATAGATGATACTGCTTAAGGGATGATTATTATGCTTGCTGTGGGTGTTAGTTTCTGTTTATTTCATTACTAATGACTCAAATTTCACAGTAAAAAGTCCAGTCATAGCCACCTACAGTAAGTTGTATTCAATGTTTTTTTCAATTTGTCTGCATAGTTTTTAAATATATGCTGACAACTAAGGGTAGAACAAAGCCAAGAAGTAGAATTACAGTAAACTGAAAAGATGAGGTGGATTGGATCTTTATGTTTGAAGAAGAAAAAGATGTTCCCTATTTGTGCTAAGCCAATCTTGGAGATGATGATTTTATCAACTACGGGAATAACCATCCATCCATTATAACCAACATTAGCCCACTGAGAGTAAATCTCAGCACTTGTATTAAGTGGGTCAAGTGAGGTTAGGACTCCAGCCTGTGGCCAAGGAGCACAGCTGAATTTTCTGTGAACACCAGTATGCCCAGCCCATAAGGACTGACATAGAGCAAGATAGCAGTGAAGCCAACTGAGTTAAACCAGGGTCTGACCTCTCCAATTTAAGAAGTTAGAGAAAAGAATAATTTTGAATTAACATATACATGTGCTTAATTTTTTTTTTTGTTTTGAGACAGAGCCTCAAGCTGTCACCCTGGATAGAGTGCTGTGGCATCACAGCTCACAGCAATGTCCAATTCCTGGGCTCAAGCGAGTCTCTTGCCTCTGCCTCCCAAATAACTGGGGCTACAGGTGCCCACCACAACACCCGGCCATTTTTTGGTTGCAGCCGCCGTTGTTTGGCGGGCCCGGGCTGGATTCGAACCCGCCAGCTCAGGTGTATGTGGCTGGCGCCTTAGCCCATTGAGCCACAGGCACCGAGCCCATGTGCTTAATTTTTAAAAAAAAATTTTTAAATAGTTTCTTTTGTTCTTTCACACATGAGTTTGTCTCATGCTTTTGTGCCTGGTACCCATCCACTGAATTTGGGTGTGATAAGTGACAAAGGCTCTCAAACCTTATTTGAATAAGGAACACATCATTTATTTATACTGTGCATGGAGGGAAAAGAGAAGAACATTAAGTTTTTCAGGCCAACCAAAAAGTAAATCTTAGAAATAATTATGCCTTCAGAAAAAAAACAACCAGGGGTGCTACTTTGAATATTATTACCAGGACAACAAATTATCAATTAAAACAATCAGTTAGAAAGTAGCCTTTATAAAGCTTAAAGATTACCTTTTACTTCATTTTATTTTATTTTATTTTATTTATTTTGGGGACAGAATCTCACTCTGTTGCCCTGGGTAGAGTGTGGTAGCATCATAGCTTACAACAACCTCAAACTCCTAGGCTCAAGCCATCCTCTTGCCTCAGCCTCCCAAGTAGCTGGGACTACAGGTGCCTGCCACCACACCTGGCCAATTTTTTTATTTTTAGTAGAGACAGGATCTATCTCTTGCTCAGGCTGGTCTCAAACTCCTGAACTCAATGGATTCACCTGCCTTGGCCTCCCACAGTGGCACGATTACAGGTATGAGCCGCCTTGCCCAGCCTTTACTTTAGCCTGTTTTGTAACATGGCTTAAACATTACTGCTACATATAGATTATAATTCCCAGTATTATTATTATACTGGCTTTTAAAGTTGCACATTTTACCTAGAAATCTGCAGCATTATACTCCAAAAGGGCCATCTTTGGTGTAACAAAGTACATGAAAACACTGGTTTCCCAAGATAGTTTCATCTGTGTCATAGCATAACCCTGGGATCTACATAGTTTTATAATGATTCCTACTCCAATTTTTTTAATAATGAATGAGTGTAGGCAGTTAGGCTCATGCCAGAACATATATCAAACCAGGTGAAGGCACTGGTGTTATTTCTCCCTCAGTGGCTAGAGTGGGAGAACAGATGCACTTTCTAGTATCTTGAGTCTGAAACTCAAGTGGAAAGGAGATTAGCCATCCCTGTGCCATAGAGGAAAACTGAGTTTATTTAGAAGCTGTTAAGCAGTTGGGACCAGTTTCTTCCTGCAGAAGGATCTAAGAGTCCCTGGCACATTAGTAGCCTTCAGAACTATAGAGTCCCTTCCAGGAAGTGCAGTGTGAACCTAGTCATACAGGCTTCTTGCACCGGTGAATGAAATCTGTTGACATCCTTCATCAATGCTTTCCAGTGACAGGACACTGCTTCATCTCTCACATATGTTTAGCCATTGGCTGAGTAACCACAAGTCTCGGAAGCCTGCTCAGTTTTTTAGGTTGAAGTCCCATATTTTTGTTTGCTAAAATTCACACTTACAAACCTATAAATAAGGCATCCAGCCATCTTGGTCCAGTTTCTACAAAATTCTAGCCAGGATTTGGACATGCCACAATTCCATTTGGACATTTTACCACCTCTTCTGATTCTGGCCAAGACAGTGAAGGCATTAATGAACGTGTAGGACTTTACAGCTTTATGTACAAACCAACTAGTAAATTGTGGATTCCTATTATAAGTAGACACACTTAATGTACCAAATCTGGAAATACAATATTTCAGAAATCTTTGTAACAGTCATTGTTGTCAGCCTTAGCAGGAGTCTCTTCTCCACCCATTGAAATTAGTAAAACATTCACATGAAAACCCTTTTTCTCATTTAAACAAAAGTAATTAAACATATTAACGTTTACAAATGCCCCTCTCCAGTAGATAAGCTACTCTCTTTATTTTAATTGTTCTTTTCTATGACATGAGCCAAACAAGTAGAGCTACACTGGAAAATTCAGTGTATACTACCCATGTCTATTTATAGCTAGCATCCCTTCCCATCCATGTGAACTAGGCCAGAGGATATAGGAGCTAGATGAGCAAGTTAAATCCTACGGAGCACCAAAGGTTTATCTGGGGAATGCCAAGGATGGTCTGGTTGCCAAGACTCCCTATCAGTCTTCAGAGGCTCTTTACCATGTGGGGCTGACCTGGGACAAGAAGAGCATGGGGAAAAGCTGCCTCAAGGGACTGGTCAGTGTGAGAAAAATGACTAGCCATCAGTAGCCTTGGCTGTGTTATTCCCCCAAGGAAGTACATTTCTAAAGCAGCTCCAACACAGGATAATGGAGGACCATTAGAATGTGTTTTCACGATTGTCCCTAGTCATGAGAGTCAGGAAAAAGAGAAGGAAAAGCAGGATTTCATATTCCAGTGAAGGCAATAAGTTTCATCTTCTGGACAGAATATACAAACAAAAACCAATTTCCTTTTCTGTGAACCCCTAGTCTTTTTTTTCTTTTATTTTAAATTATTTTTATTAAATCATAACTTTATACATTGATGCATTTATGGGTGAACCCCTATTCTTTTCAATTAGACACAAGTTTGTATTCATTTTCCTCCTTGTGCTCTGCTGCTCACATGCACACACACAGTTATTATAGACAGTAAATGGCAATACATAGTATATTATTCAGAGATTTTAAATTGTGGTTTTTAAATATCAAACATATCAGATATCCCAATACATCTATTGATTTTACTGTCTTAATTTGAGCTTTAAGAACAAATATTCAAAGAGACTCAAAGGTCATCCTTTGGGATTGTCAAGTGACAAGGTGTGTTTGTTCCATTTGAATTTTAATTTCTTGGCTTGGCTCCTGTGGCTCAAATGGCTAAGGCACCAGCCATGTACACCTGAGCTGGCGGATTCGAATCCAGCCCAGGCCTGCCAAACAACAGTGACACCAAAAAATGGCCTGGCGTTGTGGCGGATGCCTTATAGTCCCAGCTACTCCAGAGGCGGAGGCAGGAGACTCGCTTGAGCCCAGGAATTGGAGGTCACTATGAGCTATGATGCCACAGCACTCTATCCAGGAGGACAGCTTGAGGCTTTGTCTCAAAAAAAAAAAAAAAAGAATTTTAATTTCTTTAGAAGCCTTTAGGTAAATGTAGATTGTTAACTAACATTCCTTTATTGATCCAAAGGCAATTAGGAATTTTAGAAAATATAAAATCTACATTAAGAAATAATGTAATTGTTATTTTGAATTATCAGAGAAACATAACATCTTGAAACATTACTCAGTTAATAGAAATAGCTGTCTGTCCATAATATATAAGATTGAGATTTTTAAAAATCAATGTATAAAGATACTAGTTTCTTAAGTTACTGCTCACTTTAATTGTAGCCTCATGTTTATATTTACATATTCTTATGGTACATGTAGTTATTGATCTGATCTGTAAGTGTAAAGAATTTAGGAAGTTCCATTTAATTTTCATGAAAAGATCCTCTTTTTTTGTATGAATTAGTATGTGTAGGATTGTCTGTTACCCCAACCCCCAAATATTAGCTCCATAAGGTCAGGATTTTTGTCTGTTTTATTCATTAGTGTATTCCAAATGCCCCCCTAAGTGCCTGGTTCAAAGATGCTCAAAAGTGCTTTATTGAAAGAATGAACTGAAATATTTTACATTAACCCCATCCCCACCCCTACCCCTAGGAAGATATATCCTTTTTTTTTTTTTTGAGACTGAGTCTCACTACGTCATCCTCAGTTGAGTGCTATAGCGTCACAACTCACAGCAACCTCAAAGTCTTGGGCTTAAGCAATTCTCTTGCCTCAGCCTCCCAAGTAGCTGGGACTACAGGTACCTGCCACAATGCCCAGCTATTTTTTGGTTGCAGTTGTCATTGTTGTTTAGCTGGCCCAGGCCAGATTCAAACCCACTTGCCTTGGTATATGTGGCAGGTGCCTTAAACACTGAGCTACAGGCACTGAGCCAGATATATCTTTCTCATATACTCCTACAGGCATAAAACAATGTATGAAAGCATTTGCCTTAAGAATACTAAGAAGATGGCTTGGCGCCTGTGGCTCAGTGGGCTAAGGTGCTAGCCACGTACACCTGAGCTGGCGGGTTTGAATCCAGCCCTGGCCCACCAAACAACAATGGCGACTGCAACCAAAAAATGGCCAGGCGTTGTGGCAGGCGCATGTAGTCCCAGCTACTTGGGAGGCGGAGGCAGGAGACTCACTTGAGCCCAGGAATTGGAGGTTGCTGTAAGCTATGATGCCATGGCTCTCTATCCAGGGTGACAGCTTGAGGCTCTGTCTCAAAAAAAAAAAAAGAATACTAAGAAGAGAATACTAAAAGAACATTAATAATTTCTTATATATAGTCTTCCATTTTAGATTGGAACACACTCATTCTTAGTAAAGAGGCTTTTTTCTTTTAAGATTAAAAAGCTGTCTAGTTTGTTCTTGTTATCTTTAAACTTGAGGGATTTTGTAACTTGAGCAATTGTTTTTATTTTGGAAGAAATCTTTTTCAAGTAGAAAACCACCTTAAGATTTACCAGCTCAACACTACTTTTAAGTTCTCCAATATTTGTGCAAATTACAAAGTTTAAATTATGGCCCTTGTTGCAAACTATACTTTTGTGGTGACCATGAAAACTATACTTTCAAAAGTTTTTAAGAAAACTTTTCTTAAAGTACTAAGATATATAAACATTAGGACCTTTAACATCATTTCATAAATTTCTTGGTAGTTTTTAAAATCTTCATAGGGTTCATTATATATAGAGAGGGTGCCAAATAATATGTACATATTTTTAAAAAGGAAAAAACTATTAAAATACTCATGTTTGACTTCTGTAATTATAAGAGATACAATATGCAAGACAACAAATGTTATCAGTATATATTGAGTATACAGTTTTCAATACAGTTTTTTCCTCAAAATGTGTGTACATAATTTTGGCACCCTCTATATTTAGCAATCTCCTATAAAATAGAAATTCTTTTGGCATTTGAGAAAAGTTAAAGCCTTTAAACAAAGTTTCCCAGAGATTCATAACCTGTCTTATATCAAAGAACTCCTATGGATACCATGCCTGGGTCAACTTCATCATGACCCTTTAATTCCTCTAGAAACACAGCTTTTATAACAATAATAACAGAGTCCCTCGTTGAAGGTTCATAATTCTTTTGCACACACCCTATCCATTTCTCAGTTCACTTTAGTGTCCTTGTAGGAAAAACAAAATCTCATGCTATCAAAATTGAGAAAACAATTACTATATTCTTGGGCAATTTGGAGTTTATTTGCAACCCTTTCTTCCAAGCAGAAGAAAGCAAGGAAATGCCTACACCCTGACCCAGTATAAACAGGTAAAGCTGGGCCTTTCTGCACACCTGCCTGACCAGGAGAAGAAACTCACTCAGATAGGCATCCTAGTGGTCCTTCATCTGATAGTTGCCTTTTCCTCCAGGGTCAGTAGCTCTCTGTTATATGAAGGAAGATGCACAAGGCCAGCGCTAGTACCTCTTAAGAGCTCCGTACACCCACAGTTTACTAAAAATCCAGGATATCCAAGGAGAGTAGGATAAACTCAAGTCGGAAGAAGAAAAAGGCATACACCAGATTAGACTGACTCTAACCCAGGGTTTCTTGACCAAAACACCACTGACATTTGGGGCTGGATCATCCTTTGTTGTGGGCTGTTCTCTGTTACAGGCTGTCTAACAGCATCTTTGTCCTCTACTCTCTAGATGGCAGGAGCACAAAACCCCCTAGTTGTGATAACCCAAAGTATATCCAGACATTGTCAAATGCCCCTCAGGGGGCCCAATTGCCCCAGATGTAAACCACTAACTGCTATAACTCATCAAACTATCAAATGGAGTTCATCAGGAGGATAGAATTCCCTGCATTCGTCTTTTAATTTTGACAACTTTAACAACTGTCTCAAATCAGAAAACTTACACACTAATTCCATCTAGTCTTTGGCTCAAGGAAAAAAAAAACTCGCATGAGCCATAAAACAAATGACTGAGGAGATTCTCTGAGAGAAAAAAAAAAAAAAAGCTTATATTGATGGTGTTGCAAGCAGGTTAGAGTGAAATCAAAGAAGCAGGCAGTTCCTCACCAACACCCACAGGGAGGTCACTTGTGCCACCCCTGCCAGGTGATGTTTGTCTCAGCACAGTCACTGTCTTCCTCTCTCTGCTTACTCCCTGTTCTGTTCCACCAAATGAATCATGATACCAATTGTTGATTTAACGCAACTACATTTGAATAAAGAATTTGTCACATTTGTTGTAGTCTTCTGTATGAAGAAATTCCAAGTTCCTCCAGCTAACCAGAAGACCGTTAGATGTATCTTCAAAGAGATGTCACATCATGTTATTAAGACAAATTATCAAGTAAGGCAACCAATTTAAAAAGCAAACTTCTAAAAGTTAAAGGTTCTACTTTTTTTTTTATTTTTGAGATAGTCTCACTGTGTTGGTCTGCAGAGAGTGTGGTGGTATCATAGCTCACAGCAACCTCAAACTCGTGGGCTCAAACTATTGCCTCAGCCTTCCCTGTAGCTGGAACTCCAGGCATCTGCCACAACACCTGATTAATTTTTTTTATTTTTAGTAGAGATGGGGTCTTGCTCTTGGTCAACTGGTCTCGAACTACTGAGCTCAAACAGTCCTCCCGCTTCAACCTCCCAGAGTACTAGGATTACAGGCGTGAGCTACCGCACCCAGCCTACAGGTTCTATTTTAAAGAATTTGACAGTCTAAAGCCCAGGTGTTTTAAAATACTTGTTTGGTAATAAAAAGTATGTATTTCTATTCACATTTACCAAATAGCAGAGCATGCTTGTAGCTCCTACTGCAGCTTTAGGACAGAAAAATATCTTCTCTTATTCTGAGATTTTTTTTCTCAAGCAGCATTCTCAAGAATAAGCACTGGAATTCTCTTAGCACAGAACACCAAAGAGTAGTTCTGAGTAGCTCACAACTGAAAATATAAGGAAAGAAAAGGGCAGAAGAGAACTTTTAACAAATGGAATGTGAGCTGAACAATGTTCTGTCTCCACAAAATTTGTACTTTTACGTCTGAGTGGGTTGCAACATTTCATCTTCATTAGGAGACAACACTATAGAGTATAGTTAAGAGCATGAACCTCAGTCAGTCTGGTTTAGGATGGTTCCAGCCCTACCTCCTACCACACGGGAGCTGTAACTTGAAGGCATGGAGCCCCTCTGTGTAGAATGAAGGTGACAGCAACTTCTTCTTACCCCATTTATAAAGCGTGACAGGTAGGCTCTCAGTAGAAGGTGAGTCTGTGTAGGTGCTCTCTCCCTGGAGCCGTGGGCTGTGCTCCCACTGCATTGGCTTTCTTCATCCTGTGAGGAGAGATTTTGCCTCTCTTGGGTAAAAACTCAGCTTTTCCCCATTTCCAATCTCTTCTATCTCAACTTTTCTGAGTGGCTTTCAATATGCAACTTAAATCTCACACTAGCTTTTCTAACTAACCTTGTTCTCTGCCACTCCCCAGAATGTTCTTTCTGTGTCAAATAGCTTAATGGTCTCAGTTACTTTTAAAACTTCATTCACAGTATCTTTACCAGAAGTGCTCCCTCCTGTCGCAACTACTGATCCTTTTAACACTCATTTCTGACCCGTTTAGAATAAAATCTTTGTCACTCCAGTCCTTATTAACTCAACATTCATTAGTACCTCCATGTGCCTGGCAACATGTAAGGGCCCAAGGATGCTATAATGATTGGGACCTGGCCCTGCCTTCCCGGGATTTAACACAGCTTGGCGCAGTAGGCAAGCAGGTAAATAAGAGCTGTGGGCGCAATGATGGGCAGACCTCATGGATGGCCTTCCCCTGGCTCCTGTACTTGGTGAATATCTCATGAGGATTTAATTATACATTGTTTTCCTTGTACTTTAGTAGCTGAGTCTCATATTCTCAACTAAATTGTAAGGATAGAACTGAGTACACAGTGAGCACGTTAGAAGCATATGCTTCTGGCTTGATCTTTACCCTTCAGATACCTATTTAAAGGGAGGGACTGATTGCCCAGCCTGTTGTAATAAGCCTCACAAACTTCAAAAAACAAATTAAAAAACAAAATCAATTGTGATGTTAAGCTTCTGGCAACTCGACTGACTCCCTTTGAAATTCATGGAATGGTTTATTCTTTTGCTGTTGCCATAAGTAGAGTGCTGTGGCGACATAGCTCATAGGAACCTCAAACTCGGACTCAAGCAATCCTCTTGCCTCAGTTTTCCTACTTTTAGTAGAGACAGAGGTCTCGGTTTTGCTCAGGCTGGTTTCGAACTCCTGACCTCAAGCAATCCACCTACATCAGCCTCCCAGAGTGCTAGAATTACATGTAGGCATGACCTACATGGCGCCTGGCCAGAATGGTTCATTCTTTAATTTGGCAATTCTAAAATGAAAATAAAGTATTGTCCTTTGAGTCAAGTAAAGTTAACTTTATGGAAAGTTCCTATTTTGTTCCTGTTTCCTTATGCATTGTCCCTATTTCATCACGGACCAGGAAAAGCATCATCAAAAAAAGCTCAGCCAAGCATCTCAGTTTCAGAGCTTCTGAGTGCCACTGAGAAGTTCATAAAGCATGACCTGAGTCCTCAGTTTGCACACAGTGCAGCTGTGTCTCAGGTCTGTTGCTGTCCCACAGTATCAGCACCAGCAGTCCACATGGCTGGCTCAGTGACAGAAATAACATTTCCAGGCATCAGTAAGCTTCACCAAATAAGCTACCTACAAATGTTCTAAACAAGGCTGCATTTTCCTTCCCACAAAAAAGAAACTAACTTTTATGTGGCTTGATAACATTTTAGTCTTTTTAGAGCTTTCCCACTAACCCCAGTGCCACAAGTGTGTAAATTAACTGTCCTTCCCTCTACCTTATCCTCATGGCGATAAATCTGTCCAAGCTCTCAAGTGCTCACCAACACGAAACCTAGTCTGGTACCTAATGGGGGCATAGAGTGAGCAAGATCTCACCTGATTTTCTACTGTTGAAGAAAACTCTTTCTTAAAGGACCAGCTCAGGTTAGTAGAAATATTCATCATTCCAGTTGCTAGGGATGTAGCAGGGAAGAAGACAGCCCTGTTCTAATGGAGTTTACATGCTAGTAAGGAAAGGAAGATAAAAGCTTTAGATAGTGATAAATGCTATGAAGACATAAGATGGCACAATATGATGATAATGGCAGTTAAAATTGTTAAATTGTGGCTCGGCGCCTGTGGCTTAACGGGCTAAGGCGCCAGCCACGTAAACCTCAGCTGGTGGGTTCGAATCCAGCCCAGGCCCGCCAAACAACAATGATGGCTACAACCAAAAAAAAAAAAAAATGACCGGGCGTTGTGGTGGGCTCCTGTAGTCCCAGCTACTTGGGAGGCGGAGGCAAGAGACTCGCTTGAGCCCAGGAGTTGGAGGTTGCTGTGAGCTGTGATGCCATAGCACTCTATCCAGGGTGACAGCTT
>CAUYON010106884.1:0-15768 GCA_963573935.1 Arctocebus calabarensis
CTTAAGAGATGGAAATAGGTAGAAATTATTATTTCCATTTTACAGATGTGAACAGAGATTCAGAGGGACTAAATTACTTTTCCTAAGACACATTAGCAATAAATTCTGGAATCAAGATTCAAACCCAACAACAAAAAAAAAACTATCTGGGAATACTGCTATGCCAACATATTAACCACAGTATAATCATTCATAGGAAAACAATAATTAAGCAATGAATTAAATTAAATAACAAAGTTCAAACTATCATAAACTCATAGACCAGTGATTTTACAAAACAAGCAATTCCAGAAATCTTATAAACAATAAAAAAAGAAATATTTCAATATCATTCTACTTGATCTGGATAGATCAAGCTTTTTTACTTGTTGGGGGGTTGGGCTTTAGGGGGGCAGAGTTAATACTTTGCATGAAATATCTTATTTTATAACAGTGAAATTGCTTTCTCTTTTGTCTTGTGATTTTTTTTTTGAGGTGAAATTTAAGTTTTTGTGTGAGCAGTACTATTATACCTATCTAAAAAAATAAATAAAAATAAAAAATAAAACAAACAAACAAACAAGATTCAAACCCCAAACTGTGTGATCCAGAAGCTCCTGCTTTCCCAGGCTTCCCTGGAGCCACCAATGTCGGGGTGGTGCCAATGTGGTTGAAATACAGCAGTTCTAATACATCAATGCTTAGTTTTCCTTTTTGAATTTCCCCCTGCATCTGTAGCTTCCAGGGCAGTTGATCACAGCAGAAAGGAAAACCAGGAAAACAGCCAGGGACAGGCCTTCCTCCTTCTAGTCCCTGCTCCTTTCAACCCACCCATAATCACTGACAGGTCACTTTTCCTAAAACACCTCTTTACGTCTTTGACTAGATGACTTCTGTGGTATTTTAACTCTGTTTTCACATCAACGCTCTGAAATTCTGAATGGCTCTCTGTTTTCTGTAGCATCTAATCCTCAGCCTGGCTTTAAAGGCTCACTAGAGTCCATTCTATCTGCTAACCTTTGTTCCCCTACCGCGGTCACCACTCCACAAAGCTACCGCACTCATTCACATCCTTCTACTGGCGTGCTGTAACAGAAAGAGGATGGGCCTGGAGCTGCCAGCCCTGGGTGTAAATTCCAGCTCTTTCTACCCTCTAGCTGGTTAACTTGGGCTGGTCACTGTCCTTCCATGAGCCTTGCTTTTCTGAGCTGTACAGCAGGCAGATCATTACCTAATTCACAGAGCTGCCTTGGGGGTTAAATGAGAAAAGATGCCCCCAGTGTTACAGCAGAACACACTCAGTAACGCTCCATCCTTTGTCTCCTCTCTCCTCCTGGTGCTTCTGCTCTTGCCACTCCCCTGCCCAGGAATGAATGCTTACCCTTATGTTTTCTTAAGCCTGGTGATCTTTCAAGCCCCCATCTAAAATCTGGGAAACATTCCTTAATTACTCCTGGGCTACGTTCTATCCCTTCTGAATTCCTAGCTCACTTAGAGCCTTTTCCACCTGCTTCAGCACTTCACAGCCCTTTGGTAGAGAGGTTCAAGTCTTTGCCTCTTTTGTCCCTACAAAGTGATGAGGACTAGTCTGAACACAAAGCAGTAGGAGGCGGACGGGCATACTTAATGTCTTCGTGGCACTGGGCTTAGCTCTGATGAGCTGCTGTTCCTTGAAGAAGAAAATATTTTCTGGTACTCACTTGAGTAAAAGGCCAACTTTATAGCACAGAATGAAATGGCCCTGGGTAAGACTAACCAGAGACAGATTCTGGGGCATTAGAGATAAGGGCCCCTGAGGTCAGCAAAGCTCAAGGTCACCTGGCACAACACACAGCTTCCAGGGATGTATCAGAATAGACTGGAGAGCACTGGCCTGGGAATCGGAAGATCTGGCTGCCTCTAACGTGTTACATAATGGTAGATGAGCCCTTCTCTGGATGTGTTTGTCCAACCGTACTACATATAAATTAGGTGATTTAAACTTTAGTGTTCTTTCCAGCTTTATGATTCAATGAGTTTGTGAAATAAAACATCTTAGACAAAGAAAAGCCATGCCTTTTATCAGAATCAAGTAATTTGCATGGTGAGCCCTGTCTACTGATATGTAAACCACAGTACACTATTTGATTGGAATGCTAGCGTTATGTGTCAAGGGAGGTTATTAAAAGTATGGCCTCTGGTAGGATGGGACTTGATCAAAATACATCCTTGGGAAATGTTGTATAGGACAAAACTCATTTATTACTAGGAAATGGATCCCATTCCAGCACTCTAAGCCTTGCAGAGATTAAGGCCCCTTTCCCTGCAGAGGGAAAGAAGGGTCAGAAAGGACGGCAGAGCCGAGAACAAGGAAGGCTACTCCTAGGATGTGAAAACTGCTGCTCTGGAAGCTGCCATCCATGTTCAATGTGTCTGATTCCTTTCCTTCACCTTAACACATCTCTCTGCCTGACTACAAATTAGGAGCAAACAAAAAAACGGGTTAGTCTCATCCGGGCAAAAACCAATGAAAAAACAAAATAGGCATTTTCAAGATTTTTGTTCAACTCTGTGTAAACAAATTAAATGAGAGTTGGGGGACTCCTTCTCTGGGCGAGTAATGCTATCTTTGCAAAAGGGTCCCCCTGTAATACTAAGAAACTGTCCATTGGCTTCAAGGCAAGAGAGAAATAGATTTCTCTCAGAAAATACTTTAAGACAAACTCTAGTCATTCCACAATGTTGTCCTGATTAAAAGGAAATCGACAAACAGAGAATAGTCGTATCTTCTCTTATCTTCACGTGGGGAAGGTCCACCAAACCTAGAGACACAGTTTGAGTCAAAAGGAAGGTGCAGAGCTTCAGTGAGATCCCCTTTCACAGATGAGGACAGTGAGTTCCCTGAGAACCGACGGACCTGCGCAAGGCCACGCATCGTGCAGAGGTAGAGCTAAAAACTTAGGCCTCAGGATGCCTGCTTTTACGCTGTCCTGCCACCTCTCCTCCGCAGAGCTGACTTTTCAAGCCTGTTGAGTGGACCAAGGCAGGGACTGTGGCCTGGGCCATCCGCCTTGCCAATGCAGGGAAGGAAGCGCTCTGTGGGAGATGCCAGGGCTGACAGCATATCCGAGACGGCCCTGAAAACTAAGAGGTTTCATTTCCTCAGCTTGACAACATTTGCTTTGGCTCAGGATGGCTAGCTGAGGGATGTATCTGTACAACCCAAATAAAACAACCTTTTCTTGCTCATCACTCTGCTGGGGAACGATACTAGATAAACAGAGACCTTTTAAAGCATGAGGTAAGAAAAATGAGCTGATGCAAATGACTCTTTAAGGAAAAAGAGAGGTGATGTCTATAACGAATGGCAGGGTGGCAGAGAATATAACTCTGAGCCGGGATTTTATCAGCGCCTGGACAAAAGGGTCTGATATGTATGCTTCTTTGAAGATGAATTCATGTGGATGTTAGAAGGATGCCAGAACACTTTCCTCCCATGACCTGCTGCTGTATCATCATGTGACTTGAAGATCTCTAAAGGTTATGCCATTATTTTCCATCCCTATATCAAAATAATTACTAATAGTGCTTCTGTTTTCTTTCATGATTTATTTTCAAGCATCACACAAGAAAATCTGGGGAGTTATACTGTGGCTCTAGGGCTGTAGACAAACCACTGCTGCATGTCCAGCTGAGGCAGTTTAGGGACAGTAAGCTTGTCTCATTTACCTGTGTCCCTAGTACCCGGCATAGGGCTCGGAATGTACAGATATTTGTAAACAATGAATGAATATATATTGAGTTGTTATCTGTAAATAAGATACTTCATTTCTGGTTCACTTTATACATTTAAGCATCTGCTTTCATAGGAAGATAGAACAAGTTTCATCACACTATCTTAGGAATTTTAAAGAACTTTCTCACTAATAAGCTATTATGAAATGTCAGTTTAGTTTTATAGTTGCTTTGGCCCAATATGTTTAAAAAACAAAAAAAGAAAGGAGGGAAGAAGGAAGAGAAAAAGGTCTCAGCAAAGCTACACTAGTTATAACAGAAAAATTCTGGAAATAGTCACTCAGGGCTAGGCCAGGAGGCCCACCAGTCACGCTGCATGTGGAAAGCTCCCACCATGCTCTCCTTCTTTGCTCTGACTCGCAAACGCTTGCAGGGAATGGATATTGAGCTGAAAACACTACCTTGCCATTGTCTAGGATATACTTGTCCATGACAGGCGCAGGAGCGGGGTAATAGGACGACGTATTTGCTTCCTCACTGAAAGTGCTCCGTAACTCCGGTTCGGGCTCGAGACATTCTGACTTTACTTTTTCCAGGTCAATGGCAGGACCTAGGCAGTTAAGAAAAGAAATCTGTCTAGAACTCCAAGGAAAATAAAAGGCAAATACTTTTAACTACGCATCTATCAGCACACAGTGGCACCAAAAAAAACAAAAAATGCTATCTTATTTTTGTCCAGTGGACTACACTTAAACCCAGAGCGAAAAATCGTATGAGGTCTGAATGTCCCAAGGGAAAAGGTACAAAACTGGAAGAATGGACCAGACTCCACTGATTAAGTATGAATGAGGAGCACTGTTCTAGGGTGTCATTGTCTAAATGGAAAGAAGACTCAACTTCCTGTGCAGGAAAGAGGTTCTGTCAAGACTGGATTAGAGGAGAGAGGGTAGCTATTACAGGGATATGCAAATTGTGCACTTGCCAAAAATCCTGCCTCAGCGGCCTCTAGTGGAAAAGGCCACAGCATAGGAAGGGAGGCCAGGAAAGCAGTGAGGGGCAATATGAAGGCCTCCTCTCCCCAAGATCCCATATCTAGAGAGGAGCATTTCAACCAGGAAATTAAAATACAATACAGATTAGGCCCCTGATTGCCTGATCCAGCAGTTCCTCTGATTTCTATTTTAATGCAATCAACACAAATTATGTGCAGTTTAAACAGTGAAAGGAAGCTAGATAAATGGTGGTGGTTTCTAAGGGGGATATTTTATCCCCATTAGCTTTATAAAAACGATGGACTCATTATTTTTTTTAAGTCACCTATTGTGTCTTGATTAACAAAGGGCAGAGAAACAGGAAGAAAATAGGTAAATAAGGTTGAATGACTTGATTAACTTTTGCGGGAGAACAACTCCAAAGGCCAACAGAATTTAATATGCTGGAAAAGTCTCCCTATGCACACATTTCAGGAGTTGACTGAGGTCAGAAATTCAGTTACCCCCACAACAGCTCCTTGTGCCTGTGCATACAACTCAAGTAATGGAGGAATTCACAGTCCAACGTTTTTCAATCTTGACCACGTGGATGATTAGGTACAAAGCTCTTCATCTCCCTTTGCAATAATCTGGTGCAATTCTGTGTTCAGTTGCTACATCCTAGACTTTGATGGGTGGTAGAGAAGGTATGACCCTAGAGAAGGTGATTTTGTGAATAAAATTCCTCATGACAAGGCTTACCAGAATGAGAATATCAATCCTCAGTTGCTGGCTGCTGCCAACTGCAAGATAGAATCTGTGTAGTTTCCTAAGAGTTAAGCGTGAACTACGCAAAAAGTGGAATGCAAGGTAGTCAGGGAGCAGTGCAGATGACGGAGCGCTTTTCATTTGGGTAGAGACTTCCAGCCCTATCCTGGTACTGCTACGTTTTAATTGTGCGATCACAGGTGAGGGAATGGGAGATACAGAAGTTGGCAGAGTGAGGGACCAAGACCATCATAACCATTCTGATGACATCCTCCAGTAATGCATGACCTATTCAAGGGTTGGGCTTAGGTTTTATATTTCCCTTTGTCTGCAGCAGCTGGCACTAAGTAGGTGTTCTCTAAATGTTTGCTAAATGAATAAAAGAATGACAACAATGAATGAATAATTCTAAAGTTTCAGAAGCAGATGCCAGAGTTTCTCCTCTCTGTGTGGGATCTCAGGTTCAATTTCTGAGATACAAACAAACTCAAGTGGAGAAAAGTGATCTTTTCTCAGATCTGTGAAGAGGCGATTACTTCAGTTTCCCCTAAAGCTCATGGCTGGGTTGGCATCTGAGGTCTCCTTCAGTGACAGGAGAAAGGAAAGGGCTGACAGGAGGAATTCCACTAGCTCACGTCCCTCCTCTAAAGCCTACCTTCCTGTTGGATGAGAGAATGAATCCAGTCTCAGCTATGACTGCCATCTGATTCTCTCCCATCCATCTCCACCATGGAGGATCTAAGGAGATCTCCTACCAAGGAGATCTTCCACATGACAATGTCTTTCCCTGCCACCCGCAAAATTAAGTCCACACCTTCTTAAGGCCCAGAACAACTGGCATCCTCTCTACCTCCAGGGTTCACCTTCTTAATGCCCAGAACAACTGGCATCCTCTCTACCTCCAGGGTTCGCTTCTTGCTCCCCACAATGTTCACCTCTGCTCAGGTGCCCCATGTGCCATGTTGCCTTGGCCTTGAACACTACTTCATCTGTCTGCCAGCCCCTCAGTCAGACTTTAGGATACAGCTCAGGTGTCTCCTTTGAGAGGCCTTGATCTGATCACTCCCAAGAAGTCTCTGTATTATGAATACTCTTAGCAAATTATGTCTGCAATCATCAACTCATCTGTCTGCCTTCAACATTCGACTATGAGGCTCTTCAAGAGCAAAGTTTTACTCCATTTGGAATCTTTGAGCCTAGGACAGTGTCTGGTACCTAGCAGGCTCTTAATAGTATGATATGTGAATCAGAGGAGGGAAGCAGGGAGAGACTTTTGTAGGTTTAGGGCAAAGATTTTGAAATAAAGCCCTGTTACTGAGTGTGCTTGAAGGCAGAGGTACAAATGGGTGAGAAGCTGTTCTCCTGAATGTCTGTAAACTTTCTTGCACTGGAAAGGAGAAATCAGGACCATTAAGTAGAAATCAGAAGTTTCTAGTCAGGAGAAGGGACAATTCAGATGGCTATAGTTATCGGCAAAGGACTGCACCTCCACACTGTCTACCGAGGAGCAGGGTCAAGAGAGTCACCTTTCTGGCTCCATCCTCTACTGGTCCCCTCCCCCCCAGTCAGACTCCATTCTGGGCAGAGTGGCCTGCCTTACCCTCTCCACACACATACCGTTCTTCCCTGCCTCCTAGTCTTTGCTTGTACCATTCCCTTTGTAAAATATTCTATCCCTACTGATGTCCACCTATCCAAACTCCACTGGCAATGCAAGTGACTCAAATGCCACCTCTTCCACAAGACTGTCCTATCTTCCAAATGGAGGTGAATAGTTCTCTCCCCCGCTTGACTTGGGATTTGGAGTCAGAGTGACTGGGGTTGAGTTCTGGGTTCACCACTTACTGCTCAGGTGAGTTGTGATCCTCCTGGGGCAGTAGAGCTCTGCCATCCTTTGCACTCTCCCACACCCTCTGTCCCCACTCTGCCATAATGATGAGATGTACTCATTAGCTTCTGTGTCTGTCTCCCTCACTGGACCGTGAGGCGTGGGCAGCCAGGAACTGTCTTTTTATGACAGAGACCAGGGCTCGTCCAGCATGGTGCTTGGTTCAGATTCTACCCTCAAAGATATAATTTACATATAAATCATTACTTAGCCTCTTTGACCTCATTGCCTCACTTGAAAGAATGAGTTAACACATGTATGAAATGGTTATTTCAGAGTCTGGCACAGAGTCAGTGCTTGGTAAATAGTGGTTGACTCTCTCCCACACACCACGCCTGTCCCTCCCACACGTTATACTTGTGAGCTTACGTTCGTCTCTATTACACTGTGGGTTCTGTGAAAAAGCCCCTGCTGTTCTGCTTTGGCTGCTGTGCCTGGCACAGAGGTGTCTCCAGTACTCTGCAGCCCACCCACTCCCCACTAGGCTCACAATGGGCTCCTCAGGAATGACAGAGTTCTGGCAAATACCGAGGCTATTGCACTGGTACTCCGGCTCTCAAGGAAAATGACTATCCTAACTTTCTCAGTCAGCATCCTTTGTCTAACACCTGGTGATGGCTTCCTCCTTTCATAATGTTGTATACAGAAGACATCTGGGGCATCAGAAAGAAGGGCAGCTTGGAAAAACCAACCAAAGGCACATATTGAAAGGGACCTTTTAGGAAACCTAGGTGTGAATCCCAGCTGCTTCACTTTAGGCAAGTCAAGTCGCCTCACCTCTCTGCTAGTCACTTTCCTATCTGCAAAATGGGTATTAGGGAGAGTCAGCCGCAGGCTGAGGAAGCCTCTGAAAGCTTCCAGCTCTGAGGCAGGCACAGAGCAGACAGAGGCTCAGAAAATGGCAGATGAATGAAGGAGTGAATCAGTCAATAAAGCGTGATGTTTAGCATTAAAGAATCGGAAGGAAAGGGGGGGAGCATATGGTTTCTTTCAGGAGAAGAGGGAGGGCCTCTAGTGCTTTTAATTTAAAAAGGGGGTAAAATCACTTCATTGCACATTTTAGTCAGCTCCACTACCAATGTTGGCAATTTACATCTCATTACAACAAATGCTTTAGATTGCTGTTTTGCTTTTAAAAATTTCTGAGGCATTGTTCTCCCCCAAACACATGTGACCAAATTAGCCACAATAATAAGCACTTGCCTTTAGACAGCACTGTACAATGTGGTGCAGATATTTTACGTGACAAAGGACATTTTTCCACCCTGTGGGAAGAGTAGGAATCAAAAATAAAAAAAGGCCTTTTGATCCACTTGCAGGTTGGTATTGACACACACCTGAGGTTTATTTGGGGGAAAATACATTTTCCATGGAAAGAAACCTCTCAGCTGGGCAAAGGAAGCTTTTGAAACTGTATAAAAGGTAGTATTTGTCTTTTCCTTCAATCATTCACGAACCTATTCATCACACAATCCCTGAGTGCGTATCAAGATCCAGGCCCTGAGAGAGGCACTGGGGACCCAGAGACAATGGAAGTAGGTCCCAGTGCTGGGGAAGTTCAGAATTGAACATGTGAGACGCTACTGCCTCACATGCAAACTGCTGTGACTTGATGGATGAGTGGTGGGTTTAGTGTTCGAAAACCTCACACAAATCCTGGTTCTGTTATTTACTTCACCTCTTAAGCCACAATGGCATCTTCCATAAAATGGAAATCATGGCACGGAGCAAGGGTCTTTATGTTGCTGATACACCAAACAGATGAAATTATACCACTCTATTCCTGTTTACATTTCAAATTGGACAAATGCTGCTCTTTCTGAAAAGCTTTCTAAAAAGTTATTATTTGTGTGACTTCCAGGAGGTTTAGAAATCACCTATTTTTGCAAAACACACATATGTTTGAACACTAAATACCATTTCCCATTTCTGCTGAAATAAAAAAGTTAATATTATTAGATTTTTTAAAAAAGGATTAAATCCTTTTATTCTGAAGGTAAATGAGAAGTTTCTTTGTTATAAATATAATTCTAGTTTCTTCATAAATGCAAAGAGAAACAAGTCAAAATTCTTAAATGCATACAGAAAGCCTACCGTGGCTCAGAGGCGTTCCAGATTTGGTAGAAAAAAGATGATTTCTCTTTGTTGAGAAGGACCCGAGTAGAGGAACAGCTAGGTAACAATGAATGGGGTAAACAAGGGCCTCAGTAAGAGACAGGGGACGTGACCTAGAGCTGGGTGGGAAGAGGAAGGCCCTTCTGGGCTCCTTGTCGGCCCCTCTGAGGCAGCCGCCCTACCCCATTGCTATAGCTATTACGCTTCTCGTGTGGGCAGAGACAAATCTGATTTTACTCTTTTCGTGAGAATCTACTAAGGAGACACCAAGTGCCAACTCTGGGCCAGTGCTGCATGCTTCATCAGAGAGATGACAGGGTTAGAATAAAGACTTTGAAGCAGAAGCAAAGCTGGGCTGCTGTATTTGGAAGGGACCAGCAAGGCTTCAGAAGGATGGTCACAAACTTCTGGGCTGGTGCTTGAAGGATGACCAGGAGCTTGTTTGGTATAAGGCACTAGAATGGGGTAGTTATCTTCATACAGTCAAGGTAAGCAGCACAAAATAAAAGCTCACTGTCCACAAATCCACACAGATTTGGGGAGGGAAGAATCACTGCTGCTAAGTGACCATGGAAGGCTTCAGAAAAGAGCTGATCTCTGGCTGGAGCTCTGATAAGTGAGTGAGGCCTGGGGGAGGTGGGGCGCGGGCACGCAGGACTCTTCTTTCTCTGTCCCTTTCCATTTCTGAGTGCCTTCTGTGAGCGAAGGTAGGAGTGCTGGGCAGAGAAGGCAGAAGCAATTCTAGCACGGGCGCTGCATGGCAAGATCCTGCAGCTCACATGGAGGCCACCACAGAGGGGCCGCTCCCTCAGGGAATCAGAGCAGCAGAGCTGGAATGTGCCTGAGACAGCCCTGTCCCGAAGGGACAGGGGCCCTCCCAACCAGAAAGAGAGGGCAGGAGCAGGAACAGGTTCCTAGTCTTGGGGGTCAGTGTTTTCCCCAACTTGAGGAATTGTAGATGCTCATTTCAAATACACATTTGAGATGGAAAGGGGACCATCATCAACCAAATGTCTTCTTTGTTAAAATACCTTACATCAAAATAGCTTTCCTTTTTTCTCTCTATGGCACTTTTCTCCCCACTGTCATGTGATTATTTAACATCTCCTTGACTAGGACACAAATGCTGAGGGCATAAGCAGTCTCTCTCACTGCTATACCCCCAGCTCCCACCACAATGTCCCTGGTACATGCTGAACACTCACTATTAAACATGTGTTGAGTTAATCCTCACAGCACTCTTGCAAAGTCAATCTTACTATCTCCGTAGAGGCTCAGAGAAGTAATTTGCCAGAAGTCACACAAGTATTGAGTTCTCAAATTAAGGGTTGTCAAACTTCAAACACTTGCTCTCTCCAGTACTCTATGGGTCTTCAGGTAACTGCACTTTTCAGAGCTTCCCACCTCATGCTCACCCTGTGGGACCCTCAGCTCATCTCTGACTTTCCATGACCTCCCCAGGGGTCTGTGAAGAACTCCGGATCATGAGGGAGGTATGGAGGGGTCAGCAGGATTCATCTTACCTCTAAGAGCTCAGAATCCACCCTCTGCCAGTGGATGGTCAGGGAAGCCTAGTGGCCACCTTCATCTGTGGTTCTCCCACCTCCCTCCTGCCCAACTATCTGGGCCTAGACAGCTTCCAAATGGCAGGAAACATGTGTGCAGAATGTCCTGCCAGAGAAGCACTAAAGGCCCACACATGTGGTCAATGCATGTGAAATGGACCAGAGTTGGCTGGGTTTGGGGGTGGGGGGTGGGGTCTAAGGGATTGTGGTAGGAATGAATGCAGAGGGTGGCCAAGGGCTACCCTCAGGTTCTGGAGGGGCTGCTATAGGCACAGGGAGCACCTGAGGGCAGGAGTTTTGAAGAGGCAGAGTTCCATCTTGTGGCTGATGTCTCCTCACCAAATCAATCCATGACCCTGACCTTGGTTGATCCTCCCTTCAGGCCATTGGCCCTTCTAAAGAAGGGACCACATGGGATTCATCTTTGCTAAATGTTAATTGATTTGCCTGGCTCAGAGGGAAACAGCAATTTGAGGGTTGAGAGACTGTACCCCAGAATACTCCAATGGGGAGGCACCCTCATAAACCCCCTGTTCTCATCTACCTCTATAGCCTCATCTCTCCCTCCTACTCACCATTCCACTGTGCCATCCAACCAGAAACTACTTTCGGTTCCCTGAATAAGCCGGCTTCTCTTACAACTCCTAATCTTCGGTCAGGCTCTCCTGGTGCCTAAAATAGTTCCCTAATTTGGGGGCATCTCCAGCCACCCATAGCACTCCCACCCCAGCCACATAAGGCATCCTCTTCTGTATCCTTATCCTCTCCCAACACCTTAGAGCCCAGGACCAAAGCAAGGCTCACCCTGCACTTCCACTGTATGCTGATGAGGCTGTCACTTGTTTAAGGCAATAGGGGCTTATTGATTTGGCTTCTCTGCTCAGCACAAGGCCTGGAACAGAGGAAAAATCCAACAAATGATTCTGCACAAGAACATTTTCCAACAGTCAGAGTTGTCCAATAATGGGATGGGCTGCTTAAAGCAGCGAGTGAGCTTCCTCTCTCTAGGGGAACAGGAAGGCTACAGAAGGCTTGCTGTCCTATGTAGGAGGCTGGCCTAGGTGAATTCTGGGGCTCCTTATAGGACTAAGGCCCTGGGACTCTTAAGAATTACCTTTCAAACTCAGCTCGCTGGAGCAGCAAAGGCAGTTGTAGCCAGCCTCTGGGCACTGCTGAATCCTAACAGCCCCCCTTATTCCACCCATCCATTCGTGTCAGCTGAACACAAACCTTCCACTGCTTTATGTTCCTGAAGCTCCATATATAGCGATTCCATATGGTACAAACATGTCCTTTTCCCTCTCTGGGTCTTAGTTTTCCCACCTATAAAATGGGAGTGAAAGGTTACATTGGGTTCTTCCTAAAGAGACAATCTCTTTGAAAACTCTAAGAATTTTCCTGAAATGGTGGGCATTTAAATTAAGCAGAAAACAGCTGAAGGGTCCTGCTCTCCAGAACCTGCTGCAGCATGTGTAGGTCTAATCAGTAGGGCAGGCAGAAGACAGAGCCATGGCGGCACAGAAGTTGAGGGCTTCGGTGCTCAGACTGCCTGATGCACAGATGAGCTAGTGGGGTCTCAGTGTGAAACCTGGGTCTACTGCTCTCTGGTGCGTGGCCTTAGGCAACTGATCCAGCCTCTCTGAGCATGTTTGTATAACCAGTGACCTTAATCTATTGCTGAGGTTGTTTTATGCACAAAAAGAATTTAGTGTCTGGCCCAAAGCAGGTGTTCCTAAAGGCCAAATCTTGCTTGTAATAAACCCTTTCCCATTTCCATTTCCTATCTGACAAGGCCAGGAGAAAACAATCTTGTCACACTACAGTATAGAACGCCAAGTCTGGCTCTAATGGGGAAGAAGCACATTCCTATTCTGGCAATGAAGGAAAGCCCAGCAGTGTCCTCTGGATGTTCCAGATACCTGGGCAATCAGCAAAGGCAAAGGTTGGAGTTGTTCCTCAACCCCATCGTCCCATCCCCATCACCCCCAGGAAAATGGACTCAAGAGGGAAAGGGGAAGGAGGTTCGTACACTGTTTAGCCACTCAGAAATTACAATTTAAAATAATCTGGCATGAACTGTAGCCAATTCTGATTTGGGCAACAAATACAAAAAGGCCTTCAAAGTGAAAGATGATCAATATTTTTCAGATGAACTATTGTAATTTTCACTACTAGATCTCTTCCTGCCATCTAGGTGGAGGAGGCCCCAGGCACAATAGTGTGGTAACACCCTAGCTCTAACTCAGAGGTGGCAGGCAGCCTGTGGGCCTCCTGCACCTCGCTCTACCCTGGGGATATGACAACCTGCCTGGAAGAAATGGTTCTTGCCCCATCTCTTCATCCCTCTCTCAAATCCCAACATTTGTAAGCACTCCTGCTCCTTGGTGAGAATGAAGTGAGGGCTGAAAGAGTTGGAAAGGAGAGCTAAGATAATCAGGCCCCAGGAGAAGAGCCTTGACAAAGAGGAAATTGAGCCACAACTGATGATGTCTGAAAAGAAAGCAGGGGATGAAAAGGGGTCATTGAGAATTAGAGATGGGAAGATGGAATTCTGCCCAGAAAATGTGGGGGGTGGGAGACAGGAAGAATTCACAAACTATAGACCACGGAGTTTAAAAGCAAGCCCTGGCATAGTTGTAAAAAGACTATTCAAATATGATTTCTGGGTACTTATGAGGGGATGTAGAAAATCTCCAGCAGTCATTAGGGACTGACCAAAGATGAAGACACGCCAGGAATCTGTGTTCCACTGTGGGACAGTGAGCTCCTGTGACGTGCCAAGTACTGTACAAACTATCTCAAGTGCATCCTCCAGTGACCCCACATCTCAATCTGGGACTTTCTGAGCATGTATCACAGGTCAGCCTCTGGGCAAACGTCTTTACTAAATTTGTTCATTTAATCCTCTTAAGAACACTAAAGATTGGAATTGTCATTGACTCTGTTTTATAATGAGAAAACTAAGGTGGAGGAAGTAACTTGCTCAATTTAACAAAATTAGGACATGGAATAGCCAGGGTTCAAAACTCCAGTATTTCTGACCTCAAGGCCCATGCAGGTTCTTAATTATTGAGCTTGCTCTCCTGCCAGTTAGGTGGTGGGCCTTTTTATTTTAGAAAGAAAAAAACAGAAACTGAGAATGGTTACACCATTTGCTTGAAGTTCCATAGGTAATGAATTAAGAGAAGTGAGATTCAAACCCAAGTCATATCTGTAGCCCAAGCCAGGTTGCCTCCCATACAGGGGAAACTAGCAGGAAGCATTTGGCTGACATTAGCTGCCTTTTCTAAGGCAACATTAGAGACTTGGGCTTAAAGAAACCAGCTCAGACCACAAAAGATTTTAGAGATCAAAGCTGGTATTTTAACAGACCTTGGACAGAATACAAGGCACAAACCCAGAGGGTTACAAAGGTGTTAGCAATTTAGCTCTGAGGAGCCAAGGCAGATATGCAGGCCTTGACAGTCTTCTCCTTCCTTAAAACTTTCTACCAGCTTATGATCTGGCCAACGGGGACATTATCTCTTCTTTTCACATTCTTGTATCAAATGGAAGTAATAATCCTTCTTGGCCTTGCAGTAAGACTATCAGAACAGCCCAATGAGATAAAAATGTCAAGGTGCTTTGAAACCTGTAAAGTGCCAGGCACAAGTGAATGACTGTAATTATTCTAATTGCATATCCTCTTCTGGTCAGAATTCATCATTTCTGCCTACACTTCCTGACAAAGTACTCATGAAATGTAAAACCAGCATCTACCTCCCTCCTGGAATTAAAGCACTGATTTGATTCTGCCTGGTGTCACATGTTTGTGCTCTCTTGCCTGCCTGAGGTGGGTTTTAAGAGAACTGTTTTATAGAGGAAAAAACAGAGACTGAAGGGCTCAATCATCTGCTTGAAGTCAGGTAATGAATTCAGAGAGGTGAGAGACTGTGTACGCCCTGAAGGCCATGATCACTTCTGCATCTCTTTATATCCTTGGAGCTTGTAGAGCAGTGATTTTCAACCCTGTGCTGTGAGAGGATCCTAGGTGTGCTGCGAAAAATTTGAAGATCATTAATTAAATTATTTTCAAGAGAAGTTCAAAGCACAGTAAGCATATTCTTTTTTTTGACTCTTTTTATTGATCCACATAATTTAAGTGTGCTCCAGACGTTTAACTATAGGTTCAAGTGTTCTGTAAGATAAGAAAGGTTGAAAAACACTGGCTCTAGCACAGTGGTTCTCAACCTTCCTAACGCTGCTGTGGCCACAGTCTGGGAATCGCTGCTCTAGCATCTTAATTTGAACTGTTACTTGAGTCATACCAACATGAATTACACTATCTAAGTGGTTACTTACAGCATTAAGAACTAAGCCTTGGTCTTGCCTACTAAGAACAGAGAATGTAGCTGAGGAGAAACTCATATTAGAGACCCCAGAGTTTGCTCCATTCTCATACGATGAGCTGATCCTTCCCACTGGGTCTCTGCTGCTCTGCTTCCCTGCATCCCCTCAGAATTCTCTGACACTTATAACTCCCAACTTAAAAACACTACTCTATCAAACTTGAGTACATGGGATTCATGCTTCTCCATTCATGAGATGCTTTACTACGAATAATGAGTTCTACTTACATCCAGGTTAATACAAAGGCTTTAAAGTCTCCATTTTTTTTAATGGCTGAATAGTATTTCATAGTGTACATATCCACTCCTTAAAGTCTTTATAGTAGCCCACCGAGCCCCTCTTTAATCTACCGTATAACCTTTCTCATATCGTTTTATAC
>CAUYON010106886.1:0-13015 GCA_963573935.1 Arctocebus calabarensis
GCAAACGGGTTAAGGCGCCAGCCACGTACACCTGAGCTGGCGGGTTCAAATCCAGCCTGAGCCTGCCAAACAACAATGACGGCTGCAACCAAAAAAAATAAAATGGCCAGGCGTTGTGTCAGGTGCCCGTAATCCCAGCTATTTGGGAGGTGGAGGCAAGAGACTCGCTTGAGCCCAGGAATTGGAGGTTGCTGTGAGCTGTGATGCCACGGCACTCTATCCAGGGTGACAGCTTGAGGCTCTGTCTCAAAAAAAAAACAAAAACAAGAAGGCACCAATTTGGGAGGATTAGATTAAGATTAGGGGAAAAGCTCAATCATTCCATGCATTTTAAAATAGTAATAGGACAGTAAAGCCTTTAGAGCTGCAGGAGAGTAAGACAGAGGGAGAGAACAGAGATGGTGGATCCCAGGCAAAGCCCTTGGGAACAGGCTTCCCTCCCTCCACGCAGAGGGGCTGCTGTGCAGGGTGACCAGGCACCTGCAGGGAAAGCAAGAGAAAAGCAGGTGGCTTTGAAATGGCTCTTTTGCTCCCGGAGTCAGTGTGCCAACACACAAGGGTGTGGGTGATTTGCTCAGGGGGTACCCAGGAGTGAGCGTCAGCGTGGCAAGCCCTGCATTGCCACAGTGTAGACTCCCCTGGCGAAATGGAGGCAAATCTGTGGGGTGGTTGTTTTTCTTTTTTTTCCGATAATCCCCTCTAGAGCTGCTTTTGAGTTCTGGAAGTGGCCACTGACCAGAGCAGAGGAACAGATGTTTAGTTAATTCTGGAACACCTGAACAGGAGAGTTGAACTCATGGAAAGACGAGATAAAAGCCTGCATTCACCTTCCTAGGGACATGAAACGCCACGTCCCATTTGAGCTAGAGAAACCTGCTTGTTGACCAGTGTGACTGCCCAGGAGCCTGGACATAGCAGCCTGAGTCCGTGTTCCCGGGTACCTCAGACTGTCCTCTGACTGCCATAGGGTTTCCTGCCCGGAGATGCCCGAGACTGCCCTGGGCTGTAGGGTGTCCAGCTTTTCTGGAATCAAAGGTCTCACTTAGTCAGGTGTGACAACCTTCTGGGTGCTGCCTCCAGAGGCACCGCTGATAGTCCTGCCCACCAGCAGTGGACTTGGTCAGCTCAGCTATGTGCTGTGAGCGGCATCCACAGTGCCAGCCTTCCAGACGCCACTCTGCAGTCCCCTTCTGCCAGCTGCTGAGAGCAGCAGCAGACGTGGTCAGACCCAGTGCTCCCTCTTCCCAGAGGGCGAGGCACAGACGGGCCTCATATTTTCACAGTGTCTGCTTTTCCCATCCAGACGACTTGGGGAAAATCCACGTGTAACCTTCCAGGCACTGTGTGGCCACCTCTTGAAATGTCAGTATAAACTGCAGGTGGCTTTTGGAGACGTGGCCTTGACCAGCAGCCCTGCCATGGTACGCCAAGCAGGCAGCCTCCTCTCAGGTACCTTCTGCAGCCCACAGAATTCAGGGGTGTCCCTAGTACTTCTCAGTCTGCATGCGGAGGAGGGGCCGCTATTCCCACAAGTATGGCTTTGGGGTACTTTCAGCTGGGTCTGGCATGCGTCTGCGGGTTCTAGATCCCTGAATGCAAATTGTTTTCTGAAATGAATTTACCAATTGTTAGCTTCGAGAATAATCATGATTATAATAAAGCTTCTGCATGTCTTCTTATGGTTTGTTTTCTCTTACATTTCAGAGATTCCTTCTTACATTTTACTGAAGTTGCCAGATGGCTTTAGTAGAAATACAAACATGTGTACATGATGGATATTTTCAAAAAGTATTTTCTAGACACAAAGTTAAACTATTGGACACCTGGCGACTGAAGTCTAATCATCTACTTAAAATGTCATAAAATGGAGAGCTTAATACAGTTGATTAAAACGTATTACGTGGGCCCAGCAGCTGGCCCTGCATAAGGTGGGCTCTTTGGGAACAGATGTAAGAGAGAATGATTAATAGTAAGCCCAGGGGTAGCGATGAGCAGCTTTTGATGTACAAGACATTTGCTTTAATCAAAAGGTCTCCTGTAACCCTTATGAGTAAGATGAGGAAATAATCACAACTATAAAACCTACAGATACAGAATCAAATCATGGAATTTGAGCCGGGAGGGGCCCTGAGGTCTTCTCACTCAGCACCACCCTTGGAAGAACCAGGGGTCCCACTTGACCCTGAGCCTGTGTGTTGTGGCCCAGACCTTGCCTTAGTGCTGCCTCAGAAACTGCTGCCTGTATCCGTGTGTCCTGTCTTGCAGACTGAACAGAGGACAGAAGCCATTCCTTACTCATTTTGTCTCACTGGGCAGAGAGTCTGTTCTCATTAAATAGATGGGGGTGGGCAGAAATGCCACACACACAGCAAACAGGGAACAGGACCACCCCAAGGGCTTGCCTCATCATTAAATGCCACCAAGTACTCATTCCGGAGTCCAAAAGTTTGAAATTAATGGGTCGGCAGGGCCATGATCCCTCTGAAGACTCTTGGGGA
Organism: Arctocebus calabarensis; assembly: GCA_963573935.1. Lineage (NCBI taxonomy): Eukaryota > Metazoa > Chordata > Mammalia > Primates > Lorisidae > Arctocebus > Arctocebus calabarensis. Next base: position 2,499 of record CAUYON010106886.1, read on the forward strand.
GGATCCGTCCTGGCCTCATGCAGCTTCTGGTGGTTACTGGCAAACGTTGGTACCTCTGGCTTGTGGCAGCATAAAGACAATCTTTACCTCTGCCATCACTCGGCCATTTCCTCTGTGTGTCTGTGTCCAAATCTCCCTCTTCTACGGACACCAGTGTTAGGTTAGTGTCTACCCTAGCCCAGCGTGACCTCATCTTCACCAGTGACCGCTGCAGAGACCCTGCTTCCAGAGGTGGTCACACTGCCAGGCACTGAGAGTTAGGACTTCAGCAGGAGACCCAAGTCAACCTAGAATATCCACTCTATTCTGGAAAGCCATAAACCTCATTCCCAGCTCACTCCACTTAGTTCACTTAATAAATTACTTGTCTCAAAAAACTTTACTGTGAGAATGCTTCGTTTGCTGCAGAAATCATGACACAGCAGCGTTGGCCACGGAGCAGTCCGAGTCCAGCTGTGGGAAGCTGGGGAAAAGATGAAGCAGAGATGTGAAAGGAGGGTGTCCCCAGGCTTTGGAGGGCTGCCTGTCCCCTGGGTCCAGTGGCTCATGAGACAGCTCACAGCTGCACATGTCCTCAGCTCAGACAGTCAATGTTTGCATAAGAGAGTGTCCCATGGCGGTGGTTGTCCCATTTTACAGATGGGAAGACTAAAACTCTGTGCCCAAAGTTAAAGGCTGCTGCTAGCAAGACTAATAAGTACATCAAAAGACGCTCTCCATCTTTAGTCACCAGGCAAAGGCAAATTCAAACCACAGTGGGAGACTCTTTCACCAAGAGGGCAAGAGCCAGAGAGTGGACAATGACACGTGTTGGAGAGGATGTAGTGAGGTCATAACTCTCAGATGGTGCTCTGTGCAACATAAAACGGTGCCACCACTTGGGGAAACAGTCTGGCAGCTCCTCAAACAATGAAACTTAGAGTTGCCATATGACCCAGCGACTCACTCCCAGGTACAAACCTGAGAAAAATTAAAAATAACGTCTGCACGCAGACTCTTCCACAAATGTTACAGAAGCATTGCTCCTAATGGGCAGGAGGCAGAAACTACCCAGATGTCCATCAACTGAAAATGGATGAATAAATGTGGCGTCCATATAATAGAATAGTATTCAGCCGCAAATAAATGAAGGACTGATACGATGGCAATATTATGCTAAGTGAAAGAAGCTAGTACAGAGTACAGAGTTTCTCTTTGAAGTGATAAAAATACTGTAAAACTCAACCATGCAGATGCTTGTACATATCTGTAAATATACTAAAAATAAGCAAACATTGAATCATACACTTGAGATGGGTGAATTAATTGTATGGGGAAAACACCTCAAAAGTGATGTTTTCTTAAGAAGTCACCATTAGCCGAGGCAGAGCTGAGGCTTGAATCCAGATCACCCCGACGCCAGAGCCATCGTCTCCACAGCCCATGGTCATGGAATTAACTCAAGGAAGCCACGAAACTAGTAGATGAGCAAGTGCACACTCACCCAAGAGAAAGCACGTTTACATTCAAGCAGGGGCAGCGGTAGGGAGGGGTGTGGTAAGCCCCACCTGTTGGGCACACGTAGGGGTGTGTGGCTCGCCTCCCGGGTGAGGGGTCAACTGCAACTCTGATTTTACCTAACAAGGGCGATGTGCAGCGGGAGAGGCAGCGGGTCCCTGAGTGTGTACCTGCAGGGTGGGTGCAGAGGGCCGGAGCCTGCGCAGCGTGGAGGGGCAGGTGAGGGAGCTCAGGGACAGGCCAGCACATGGACAGTCACCTACATTGGTGGGCAGACAGCACCCAGGCCCAGGAGCGTCAGGGGGCTGAGGACAGGCAGCAGGATTCCATCACCCGGGTCACCCTAGAGCAGTGGTCCCTGGTACATGGGGAGAGAAGCCCACTCCACAGAAATAGGAATGGAGGAGTCTGGCCATGACAGGAAGCTATAGGTGAGGCTCTTGTCCGCAGGGAGACATAGGCTTCAGAAAGAAAGGGTCACCCTCAGCACGAGCTCCAGGGAGGGCCCCACGTGATGGAAGCATGAGAACCACAGCACGACGAGCTGCTCTGTGCCGGCACAGGCCCCAGGCGCAAGGACGGATCCTGAGCAGGACAGGGAGCTCACCTCGGGGGGACGAGAGGGCCAGAGGGGACGTGAGCACAGGGGGTGTGATGGAGGTCAGGGGGAGGGCAGTGGGGCCACCGCAGGGGCAGACACTCATCCTTCTCACTGAACCCGTGGAAGGGCATCTACAGGAGGGGATGTTTGGGACACGGAGCCAATTAAAGATGATGCAAAGATGGCCATGCCCAGAGGGCTGAGCTGAGATGGAGGAGGCGCTCTGCGGTGGAATCCGCCCTAGAGCCGCCTCTAGCCATGACCAGGGGACTCTGGAGAAAGAAGAGGCTTCCTGGAGCCAAGCGTGGGGATCTGCTGTGTGGCCGGAGCAGCACCAGGGGCCGGAGGCTCAGGCGTGAGCAGACTTTCACCAATATTCCTTTCCTTCCGTGTCCCTGCTGGGCGCGGGACTGCACCATCTGCCCCGGGAGATGGAGCTGCTACCCTCATACCCATCCCAGACAGGGAGACTGAGGCCTGGGGCTTGGGACGGCGTAGGCAGCATTACTGTAAAGATGTGAGTGCACTTCCCACGCAGACCTCCTCGCCCAGGAACCCAGAGGGGCCGTGGGTATGCAGAGAGTTCTCTGGGGCTCTGAGGGGAGCAGGATGGCAAAGACCCACTTGAGGAAAGTCGAGGAAACAAGATACCCTGGAATCTGAACCCCAAGGGTTAGTAAACACACTGAATCCTCAGGGAAGCAGAGCTTCCTGGGGTTATTAGCTGACAGCAGTTTGGATGGGGAAAGGGTGTCAGCAGAAGGCAAAAACCACAGAGAAAGGAAATGAGAAGATCTGATCTACCAAGCCCCTCAGAGAGCAAGGTCTGAGCCCTGCTTAGCTGCCACCTCTGATTAGGGCCACAGTGTTGGGGGTGGGGGTAGGCTGCCTCTGGCAAGCCGAGCCCACAGAGGACAAGGTCTTGAGCAGACACACAGGGTCATGGCCAAGTAGTCAAGGGCCAGCTTGAGGGAGGACAAGGGCTGAAGGCACTGCTGGAGCAGACCTCGCCCCTGCTGGAGAAAGAATTTCCTCCTCAGCACCTTGGAGGAGGTCTCTGCCCATCAAATTGGGCTGTTATGTACCCACAGAGCTCAGTGAGAGTAGAGAGGGATCATGTCCGCTAACCTCCACATTAATACAGAGCAAACGAGAGGCGTGATGGGTCCAGAGGACAGGGGTCACAGGGTGCTGGCGAGGTACACAGGTCTGCAGTGGGCAAGCAGAGAAGATTCCAGAAAGGGTCGGTTAGATCAAAGCCAATCACAACTCTGTTCAGGGACAGCAGTGGGTCCCCAGAGAGGAGGCAGGCGGCCTGGGCCAGTGATGGGCAGAGCAGGGACGGACTGGAGGATCCTGGGCCCCGAAGGACTCTCAAAGGATCACGTGCCACCCAGATCAATGACACTGGCTTTGCTCCTGGCTCCTGCACATCATGTGCTGAGGTCTCTGTGTGGGCTCCTTTGGCCCAGTATAAAGCACAGCCACTTGAATGTTTTCACCCAGAAATTCCTTCCTAACTTTTACAAGTGTTAATGGAATGGTTCAAGGTTAGAGGGTTCCCAGGAGGAGCACGTCATCTCCTGTGCCTCTGTGTCATCCAGCTGCTCCCTGGAACCAAGGGCCCCGTGCTCTCCCATAGGACTTGCCAAGAGGCTGACAGCCTCTCCCCCTGCCCCACTGTACCCCTAGGACACCACCGCTGCCCTGCTCTGTCCAGGGAGGCCAGATCACGAGGACTTGCCCCTGCCTTGGCTGGTCCCTCCTGGAGGGTTGAGAAGAAGCCTGTGACATCTCCTTGCTGGGTCCTGGGTGGAGAACAGGGGTCATATGATGCCCATCCATCTCAGAGGGTGTCCTCAGCTCTGCTCTTCACACCAGAACCAGCCCCTGTGAACAGCAGGACCCAGAAGCTCAGGGTGGATCTCAGGTCCATGTTCCACCCTCCCTTATTAGGTTTGGGGTCAGGTGAGCCCCTCTGTGTGTACTGGGGTCAAAGCCACAGAGTCTGACCAGGGTGTGACGTGACCACAGTTTGGACTGTGGAATGAGCACCAGCCAAGTGGAGGGCACAACCAGCCCAGATGAGCTCAAAGTCAGGTGCCCTGGAAAAGGGCAGGACTTGAGGGGGCAGGCTGATGTGGTCAGCCCCAGCAGGTACATCATTATTTTCAAGGCACCTGTCTCCCGCCTCAGCGGCACGCAATGTTCTGCTATTCCTCAGCTTTTCCCGTCTTCACAGCTGCTGTGCTAATTAAATGCTTCTTTTTACAAACCCCAAAGAAAACTTTTTTCCCCTAAGACTTGGCATCATGATGGCCTCTGCAGTATAAAAACAAAAACAAAACAACAACCCAGGCATTTAGTAACCCTCCCAGGAGGCGTCTGCAGCCATATGCTCCTGAGGAGAGAGAGTGAGTAGGTGGCAGTGGTGAATCACGGGGCTTTGAGGGCTTGAAATAGCCTCATAAATTCTGCATTAGCCGGAGTGCTCCAGAGAAAAAGAACCAACAGATGTGTGTATGTGTGTAAGTAGAGATGTATATACACACACACATAGAAAGACACTAACTTTAGGGAATTGGCTCATGAGAGTTTAGATATCTATAGGTCTCATATCTGCAGCAGGATGAAGACCCAGGAAGAGCGGATGTTGCAGTTCAAGTCCAAAGGCAGAACTCACCCTCACGCAGGGAAGGTCATTCATTGTCCCATTCAAGCCTTCAACTGATTGGACAAGGCCCACCTTCTTATTTAATTCTCCTGCAAAAACACCCTCACTAGAAACATCTAGAGTATGTCATAGTGCCCAAATACCCAGGCACCCTGACCCAGCCGAGTTCACAAATAAAATTAACCTACATGAGAGTTCATTGCCACTCAATTGTCCTCAGAGCATCTTGGATTGGTTTTTACTTTGACCACGTAGAAGCATCTGTGTCATCACAACCTTCTAAAATCCACCGTGCTCTTCCAAACAGTTTCTCAAATTCAGCGAAGGGCATTTATGACAAGAGGAAATTATTTTCCCTCATCCTCCCCTTTAATCCTAAATATTATTATAAATCCAACTGCCAGGCTTTCCAAAAAAAAAAAAAAAAAATCCAATTTGTCAACTGGAAAAGACCCAACATGGTCTGATATAACGAACCAATATAATCTAAAGGATTTGGGACGCTACCCAGAAGTCCTGAACGAGCCTTTTGATTACATTTCAACATAGCCATTCTGCGCTCCCAAGGGTCACTTAGAAGAGAGAAACCAACATTTTGAGGTAGAAAGGCTCAGTTGCCAGTGCAAATTTCCAGAAACCCACTTGTATTAATCTTTAAGTAGGGCTGCCTTGAGAACGTGGAATGTGCTTAGAGTTCTTGGAACGGGCTTCATTGTTTCAGGACCAAGGTTTTCACCTGCGGTGATATTGCCCCCTGGGAAACTTTTGGCAGTGTCTGGAGACAGTTTTGGTCACAACTGGGGAGGTGGGAGGGTGCCTGTGGGTACCATCTAGTGGGTAGAAGCCAGGAAGGCCACTAAAAAGCCATGATAATGCAATTAGACAATCAAAAGCAAATTCCCCTCAACCTGGACTCTTAGGAAAAACCACCTGCGTTCCAGTGATGATGGCACACTTGGCAGAGGCAGCTAACACAGCTCAAGCTTGCGTAAGTTTTCCAGTCCCTGGAGCAGAAAATGGTGAACTGCTGTGATGCAGATTTGCTCCTGGATGCCATGGAAAATTTTAGATAAAGCAAATCTTTTCCTTCAGGGAGAGCGTGTTGTTTCTACAACATTATGGTTGTTTTCTCAGTCGCTGATACAAAGAAGAGCCAAGATAAATGTCCTTGGAGGCTTCCCACACACTCACCTAGGGCAGGAAGGACAGTCACCTGGCTTTTGGCTCAGGTATTTAAATATTCTCAAAGAGAGGTCTAGAAGCCTCTTGCCAGGCAATTGCAGCCTGTTTCCCAGAATGAACCACATGTGCCTCAAGCTGATTAACCTTGGAGTTATCAGTTCCCGTGGCAGAGGGATGAAAAGCTAAAGAGGAAAACAAACGCTTGCCTGTATAACAACCAGATTGTGTAGGTGAAGGCTTTGTCTTATCTCCCTGCCTCCTGGCAAGGTTCTCATCCTCCTCAGAAAGAGATCCTTCCATCAGAGAAGTCGTGAAGATTGGACATGAACTTGAGGAAAGTGGTCACTTCTGACCCCTAGCACTTCCCCACACCTCCAAATCCACGGGGAAGAGACTCGGAACACTGGCTCCATCTGATGTGTCCCTCGGACCCTGAGGATGCTCAAATAGTTGGCTCTGCCTTCAGCTGTAACAAGTGCGACTAGATTACTTCACACAGTACATAAGAGACCAATTTCAGAGCCCTAGACAAAACAAAGCATTGCAAAAGTCATCTGCTTTATCACAAAATTCCCTACCTTCTGTACCAGCCTCCATCCTTACCATTGACCAGTGGCCAGTGCATCCCGAGACGTGCCTGTGGACAGATGAATGGAAACTGTGCCGAAGAAGATGGGCTGGAGAAGCAGAGATCTCCAGACAAAAGCAATCATGGCCGTGACTAGTAAATAAAAGCAGAACCTACAAAACAGTGTTTAGAGTAACCAAAAAGCCCATTTCCATAATACATGCTAAGGAAATCACCTCAAATGACTCTGTGATGTCACATCATACGTACCCAAGAACCCTAAGGTGGTGCTAGGCCAATCTAGCCAGTTAAAACAACTGATAAACTCCGTTAGATATTATTGTTTGATTTCACAAGTAAAATATTTTTCCTGCCTTAATACTAATTTTTTTCAACTTACTAGGTTAAATTATTTAACTATCCTCATATACGCTCTTAGCATATTAAAAGCATCCCCAAAAAAGTTATCCTAGGAAACAATAACAATAAAACCCAAATGCTTATTACTTTGCAGGCACAAAACTATGGCAATGTCTAAGAAAGTTCACTAAACAGGTATTTCCTTCAAGGACAATTAGATAACCTAAATATAATAAGACAATAAATAGGCATTCATTAATTAAAACTTTATTTAAAGCATATAAAGTTAGTCAGAGTTACACTATCTTTCACTAATCACAAAGGTATTGGAAGTAAACAGATTTCCCACTGGAGGAGGTTCTGGTCCTAGGTCATCGTCATCACCAGATCATCATCACCACCATATCATCATCATCACAATCATCAAACCACATCATCACCATCATCACCACCATATCACAATCACCATATCATCATCATCACCATCATCACACCATATCATCACCACCACCAGTATGTTATCATCACCACCATCATCACCATCACTACATCATCACCACCACCATATCATAATCATCATCACTATATCATCATCACCACCACTATATCATCATCATCACCATCATCACTACTATATCATCATCACCACCGCCACCACCATATCATCACCATCAATACCACCACATCATCATCATCACCATTATCACACCATATCATCATCACCACCACCACCATATCATCATCACCATCATCACACCATATCATCACCACCACCACTATATTATCACCATCACCATCATCACCAACATATCATCATCATCATCACCATTATCACCACATCATCGTCATCACCATCACTGTCCTGACTGCCACCATCACCATCATCATCATTATCATCATCCTACCTGCATTTACTGAGCACTTATTGTGTGCCAGACATTCATAATAATCTTACCTGGTAGATGGTGTCATTATTGATATTTTATAAATGAGGAATCTGACACTTAGCAGATAAAATAAAAACATGTTAAACTTGTTAAAATAACACATACCCAGTAGGTGGCAAAGCCAAAATTGGTGTGACCCAAGTTCTATGCTGTCCATGCCAATCTTTAAAGAACAGGACACTCCACAGTCATCCTCACACATGATACCCCACCAGTCTAACTTCTGTCCTCAGCTTCTGGCCACCCAGACCATCTCTGGTGTCCTCTCTTACTCCATAGAGCAGCCCTGTCCGTAGGGCTCACATCAGTCAGCAGAAGTTATTCCAGGCAAAAGTAGGACCCCAAGTGCTAGAAGAACAGCTAAGTCCTCCAGTTGTCAAACATCTGCATTGGCACCTGGTCTTTAGGTCTTATTCTCAGGACGGGTAACTCTTGGAGAAGTCTAAACCCTATTCTTCTTCAAGATCTTCCAGGGGCCAGAGCATGAGAAGGAAGAGATCTCTAAAGACTAAAGTCCCATGTTCGCTGTGTAGAAATCCTAATCCAGACCCATCTCCCTCAGGCCCCTCTACACACATGGGGTGGGGGCACATGGGGTGCAGCAGGGTGCTGTAAGGGAAGGCCCTATGGGGAAAGCAGGCCTCGATGGCAAAGGTCTCCCAAAGTCTGATGGAGGAGAGGATGGTGCCTCTTCCCTCTTGTCCTCCAGGAAATAGCCGAGTGCAGAAACACGGCTAAGAATCTGACTTTCTTCTCTTTGTTGAAGGGATGCTAGTGCCTCCCAGCACCCATCCTCCCCTTCTTTGAAATAGCACCCTGTCACACGTGCAAGCAACTGGCCCAGGTCTGCAGCATTGCTGTCCAACCTGGCGGTCAGGGTGCTGTGTGGCTGAGTTCTGGTGAATGGGCTATTCTAGTGGATGGAGTCAGAAGGAGCTGACTCACCTAGACACCTGCCTGCTTCTTCCCCTCACTCCTTCCTCCTGGCTGGAAAATAGGTGTGATGGCTTTTCCTCTGCAGCTACCTTGGATCATGAGGCAGCTGAGGGAATGGCAGCCCCTTCCAAGGCTGACAGAGCAGAAGGACAGAAGGAGCCTGGGTCCCTGATGTAGTGTCACTTACCGCCATCATAGCCCCAGTCTGCCTCTCTGGACTTTGCTAAGAGAGACATACCTCCTTAAGTATTTAAGCCACTATTTTCTCAGTCAGAACAGAAAAGCTCAGAACACAGATTTTGGAGCTGAATACCCTGAATTATATCTCAGTTCCTTCACTCACTGGACTAAGACTGTGGGCAGGTTACTTGGCCTGTCTATGTGTGTTTTTCCATCTGTAAAACAAGTTACAGCGCTGCTAGGTGCCTGGCACATCGTGGATGTGGCAGACATTTACCCAAAGGTAAGCTGTAATGATGAGGATGGTGGTGATGACAATGATCGTGACATTTCCTGTTACGAGCAGTTAAACCTAGCCTGGTACGTGTGCTCACAGTGGCCAAGCAGGAGAGGAGATGTGACTCCTTGATAACCAACCCCTTTCACCAGCTTCTCTGTGAAATGGTGAGGGGGAAGGTCAGAGGCCACTTTCAAAAGGAGCCACTCAGCTACCTACTGAAGGGACCACAGCAGGTTCACCAAGCGCCAATCACAGAGTCTTCTAGACCTTGATTATTGCACAGAGGACGTGTGTTTGTTGGCTCCACTGTGCACAGTCAAAGGCAGCTCACCAGAACTGCAGCTCACACGGGGCCTGGGGCCCAGTGTCTGTGGCCTGACTCTCGGGGGGGGGGAGGGCGTCCTCATGGAGCTGTCTCCCTGCGCTCACTGCAGGCAGCATCATACTGAGTCACAGGGGTCTCGAGAGCTCTCCTCTCCCCCGGGGAGCCCCTGAGGGCTCGTGGGGTGCTCAGACGGACCCCAGCAATGCTGACCCGGACTGGTCTGCAGTGTGCGGCTCACATTCAGAATGTGCTCTTCCCTAAGGATAAGACAAAGGCTGCCAGGGTGACAAAGAAAATGTGCAGCCAGGACAACCCCTGCCGGCTGCCTCCAAAGACCTCTCCTCACTGGTGCCTGTTGCCGTTTGATGTCATTCAGCGAGCCAGGCACCTTCTCCCATATGCTTGTCTGGGAGAAGAGCCAGGCATGGCCTAACAAAGCCGGTGCTTCCCGCACTGCTGTCTTCTCTGAGCTCGTGGAGCTGCTTTCTGTTGTCACTTAATATCCCTCGAGTCACACAACGCCCACTCGGCATGGGCTAATCAATAGTGTCCTGAGAGGCCCTGGGAGGACAGCCACACCACCCTTGCCTGCCGGCAGCTAGGACCAGGTCAGTTTCCTGACCCCTGGGCAGTGAGACCAGGAGGTGGACAGCTGCCATGAGCTCTGCTGTCTCTCCAGCCCTAAGAACAACGCAGCGGCTCGGCGCCTGTGGCTCAATGGGCTAAGGCGCCAGCCACATACACCTGAGCTGGCAGGTTCCAATCCAGCCCAGGCCCGCCAAACAACAATGATGGCTGCAATCAAAAAATGGCCAGGCGTTATGGTGGGCGCCTGTAGTCACAGCTACTTGGGAGGTGGAGGCAAGAGACTCGCTTGAGCCCAGGAATTGGAGGTTGCTGTGAGCTGTGATGCCACAGCACTCTATCCAGGGTGACAGCTTGAGGCTCTGTCTCAAAAAAAAAAAAA
>CAUYON010106889.1:0-11164 GCA_963573935.1 Arctocebus calabarensis
ATGGAAAGCAGGGTCTCCAAGAGAACATTCGCACACCCACATTCATAGCCAACAGGTAGAAGCAACCCAAGTGTCCATCCACAGATAAATAGATGAACAGTGTGACCCAGACACACGATGGGGTATTGTTCAGCCTTGAAAGGGAATGGAAGTCAGATTCATGCATCAACAGTAATGGACCTGGAAAACATTATGCGAAGTGAAATAAGCCAGGACACATGCTGTGGGATTCCACTTCTCTGAGGGCCCCACAGCAGTCAATTTCATAGAAAGTAGAATGGCGGATGCCGGGGGGCTGCGTGGAGTGAGGGGGTAAAGATGGGGGTAGGAAGTTGTCATTCAATGGATACAGAGTTTCAGTTTGGGAAGATGAAAAGTTTCTAGAAGTGGCTCGGCACCTGTGGTTCAATGGGCTAAGGCGCCAGCCACGTACACCTGAACTGGCAAGTTCAAATCCAGCCCGGGCCCGCCAAACAACAATGATGGTTGCTACCAAAAATTGGCCAGGCATTGTGGCAGGCGCCTGTAGCCCCAGCTACTTGGGAGGTGGAGACAAGAGATTCGTTTGAGCCCAGGAATTGGAGGTTGCTGTGAGCTGTGATGCCACAGCACTCTATCCAGGGTGATAGCTTGAGGCTCTGTCTCAAAAAAAAAAAAAAAAAGAAAAGTTTCTGGAAGTAGATAGCTTTGATATGAAAGTGCTTATGGTGACTTAACTACATTTTAAAATGGCTAAAATGATAAATTCTATGCTATTCATATTCTACCACAATAAAAACAAACAAAAACAATATATTCAGCGTCAAAAAAAAAAGGAATGATTTTCTGATACAGTGTACAGCATGGATGATTCTTAAAAACATTTCAAAGTGAAATGTGCCAGACACAAAAGGACAAGTGTGATATAATTCCATTTATATGAAATATCTATAATAGGCATATTCATAAGACGGAAAGTAGATCAGAGGTTACCAGGAGCTGAGGCAGGGGGAATGGGGAGCAATTGCTTAGTTGGTACAGACTTTCAGTTTGGGGTAGTGGAAAAGTTTGAAAATAGATAGTGATGAGAGTTGCACAATAATGTAATTAATGCCACTCAATTACAGACTTAAAAATAGCTAACAGGGCAAATTTTATAGTATATATTTGGCCACCAAAACTAAAAAGAAAACAGACCAACCAGCAGGGCATGCACATTATCCTAGCACTCCAGGAGGCCAAAGCAAGTGGCTTGCTTGATCTCAAGAGTTTGAGACCAGTCTGAGCAACAGCAAGACCCCATTTCTACTGAAAATAAAAAAACTAGCTGGGCATTGTGGCAGGCGCCTGTAATCCCAACAACTCAGGAGGCTGAGGCAGGAGGATTGCTTGAGCCCAGGAGTTTGACGTTGCTATGAGCGATGATGCCACGGCACTCTAGCTTGGGCAACAGAGTGACACCTGTCTCAAGAAAAGAAAAGAAAAGAAACAAACAAACCCTTCAGTGGCGGTGGTTCTGCAGCTTTGCAGAACGAAACCTCCCTAACGGCGGACTGGCAGGCCCTCACGCTGGCTCCATTTCCCTCCCCAGACCTGTCTTCCTACTAGTCACCTCCTCTGATCTTTCTTGCGCAATTCCTGGGCTGCTCCTGGCCCAAGAACAGATCCTGCTGGCCCAGCTCCCTGAAGCCTTCTCCACTGCCCCGTCTGAGAGTCTGTCTCCCTCCTGTGAGTAACCAAGCACTCCTGAACCACCCACCACCCCACCCTGACCCTCCTGGCCCTCAACTTTGAGTCATCCAGGCTGGCTCAGGGATTTTTGCTCAATAATCATACAGACTGAGAGAGAGGAAGTCAGGCGGGCAGAGGCAGGGCTGACTGGGTCTTAGGAGACCCCTGAGTGAGGCAGGAAGGCCACTGGACTTGTCTCTACCACCAGCTCACAGGATGGCCACAGACAAGCCGTAGACTACTCCTCTCTGAACCAGACTTCTCTTCTGGAAAATGAGAAGCTGGACTGGAATCTCCAAGGTGTTTATCACTCCAAGATTTTGTGACTAAAATTAAGTAGCCGAATATAGCAAAGGAGATATAGCCTTCAAAGGAGAAAGTCTTCCTAAAATGCTCAGTTGATGATTTTATTCTTGTTGGGGCACTTAGGGCAGTCTTTCAAGTTTTCTTGAGAGAAAATGGAAAAAAAATCTTTAACTTACCAAAGATTATAAATTTTGATGTTAACTTACTCAACAATTTGAGTGTTCATTATGGTATTAGAATTCCCAGAGAAATTCCCCAAAGGGGTTCTTGCTGGTCACACTCCACCAATGGGAGTCTAAGGCTTTGGGTAGAATCTGGGTATTAGTATCACAGAGTTAAATGTACAAGCAACTGCTGAAGGTGGTGTCTTGAGTCTATAGTCCCAACTATTTGGGAGGCTGAGGTGGGAGGATCGCTTGAGCCTAGGAATTTGAGGCCAGCTAGGGCAACATAGTAAGACCTCATATCAATTTTTAAAAATGCAGAAGCATCTAAAAGGAGGCAATAAAACACGGAGGGCCATGGAATACACAGTGATGAAGACAAGGTAAAACCACAACAACACAGTGAGCCTCACAATCAGACGCACCATGTGACTCCCTTTAAAAAGCATTCAGAATGGCTCGGCGCCTGTGGCTCAACAGGCTAAGGCTCCAGCCACGTACCTGAGCTCCCGGGTTCGAATCCAGCCGGGGCGCCCCAAACCACAATGGTGGCTGCAACCAAAAAATGGCTGGGCATTGTGGTGGGCGCCTGTAGTCCCAGCTACTTGGGAGGTGGAGGCAGGAGACTCGCTTGAGCCCAGGAATTGGAGGTTGCTGTGAGCTGTGATGCCGTAGCACTCTATCCAGGGTGACAGCTTGAGGCTCTGTCTCAGAAAAAAAAAAAAAAAGCGTTCAGAATGGAATATAGAATCAAGGGCATTTTCCCTGATTCCACTGCAGTCCAGTATGGGTTAACACTTGGGTATTTAAAATATAATGTATAGACTCAGAGCCTGTAGCTCAGCAGTGAGGGCACCAGCCACATACACCGGGGCCCGGGCTTACCAAACAACAATGACAGCTACAACAACAGTCTCAGCCTCCCAGAATGCTGGGATTATAGGTATGAGCCATTGTGCCTGGCCTGCTGGCTTTTTTTAATACAACTGAAAAAGAAAAACAAACTAAATGTCTAAGGGTAAGGAATAAATGTGGTTTTCTTGCTTTTTTTTTTCTTTTTGTCTTTTTGCAGTTTTTTTGGCCAGGGCTGGTTTTAAACCCACCACCTCTGGCACATGGGGCAGGCACCCTACTCCTTTGAGCCACAGGCGCTGCCCCTTGCTTGTTTTTTTTTGTTTGTTTGTTTTTGTTTTTTTGAGACAGAGCCTCAAGCTGTCACCCTGCATAGAGTGCTGTGACATCACAGCTCACAGCAACCTCCAATTCCTGGGCTCAAGCGAGTATCCTGCCTCCACCTCCCAAGTAGCTGGGACTACAGGCGCCCGCCACAACGCCTGGCCATTTTTTGGTTGCAGCCGTCATTGTTGTTTGGCGGGCCTGGGCTAGATTCGAACCTGCCAGCTCAGGTGTATGAGGCTGGCGCCTTAGCCCATTGAGCCACAGGTGCCGAGCCGCTTGTTTGTTTTTTTAAGAGATGGGATCTTGCTCTGCTGTCCAAGCTGGAAGGTTGTAATGCTGTCACATCTCACTGCTGCCTCCAACTCCTGGCTGAAGTGATCCTTCCACCTCAGCCTCCTCCAACTAAGTTTTTTATTGTTTATAGAGACTGAGTCTCAGGCTGGTTCTCCAAACTTTTAAATGGCTGTATATCATTCCATTGTATTGACATATTGGTATATATATTACATAAAAACATACTTATATAACATAAACATTTATTTGTATTTGGGGATTTTTTTTTTTTTTTTGCAAATAGAGTCTCACTATGTTGCCCTCGGTAGAGGGCCATGGCATCACAGCTCACAGCAACCTCAAACTCTTGGGCTTGAGTGATTCTCTTGCTTCAGCCTCCCAAGTAGCTGGGACTACAGGCACCCACCACAATGCCTGGCTACTTTTTGATTGTAGTTGTCATTGTTGTTTAGCAGGCCCAGGCTGGATTTGAACCCGCCAGCTCCAGTGTATGTTGTTGGTGCCCTAGCCACTGAGCTACAGGTGCCAAGCCAATTTTTCTATTTTTAGTAGAGACAAGGTCTTAGTATGTTACTTGGGCTGGTCTTAAACTCAGAGCTTCAAACAATCCCCTCACCTCAGCCTCCTAAAGTGCCAGCATTACAGGCATGAGCCACTGGGCTAGACCACAAACATTTAAATATTAGTTATAAATGACATATCTGACACATGTATTGATCCACTTATATACTGACATATGTTTATTTATTCATGTGCCAGTATATCCGTACATATGCATAATATACATAAAACCCACTCCTGAAGCCAGAAGTCAAGACCAGCCTGTGCAAGTTGGTGATGGTGAGACACAGCTCCACCAAAAAAAAAAAAAATCCACTTGGGATGGTGGCATGTTCCTGTAATTCCAGCTACTCAGGAGGCTGAGGCAGGAGGACAGCATGAGCTCAGGAGCCTGAGGCTGCAGTGAGCTTTGATGGTGCCACTGCACTCTAGCCCAGGAAAAACAGAAAGATCCCATCTCAAAAAAACAAAGGTCCTAGTCTGGGCACAGTCCCGTATCAATTCCAGCACACGGGGCTGCTCTTGTGACCCAGTAAGGTCAACACGTCTTACCAGTATCAACGTACTAAGGCTGCCTACTTGCATATTTTATAAGATCTGTAGTAGAGACTAGGAGCATCAGTGGTGTGGGGGACCAACATGTTAGTGTTTACTGGTTTGCAGGTAGCCCTGCAAAGGAGGCCATGAAAGACAACACCCCTGAGGCCATCAGTCACAGAAAGGCACACTCCCCATGCTAGTGTACAAGAGCCCCGAGTGTACAGAGCCCATCACCGCGGGGACAGCATGCTGCCCTAACCCTTAAGGGTGGAGAGAGTCCCTGGCCAAAGGTTCCGGCCCCCCCTTGATGAGGGAGATCCAGTCTACGGAGAGCCCAGCGCCTGGGCCCTGGCCCTGCCCCTTCTCCGTGTGATGGTGATGCTCACCAAGAAGGCAAGGTATCCACAGAAACACGCCCGTGTGTGCTGCTAGCAGGAAACTTGGGTAGAGTGAATGCTTTTTTAATCTGGGCAATCTTTTGTTAGGGTGAATAATTTTATAATGAATGTAAGTACTTTTTAAAACTGCCTCCATTGCTGCATCATTATGTCAGAGCCAGTGGAGTGGCTATGACCCCTTCGCTCTGCAGCTCTGTCAACATCCGCTCTGGCTTTGAAGGTCCGCCTGCATTGCCCAGGCGGGGTCAGCGGTTACTCACCAGCAGTCATGGCCTCTATGGCCACAAACTCCTGGGCTGAGCCGAGCTCCTGCCTCGGCCTCCTGTGTCGCTGGGACTAACAATCCGTGAGTGCGCTGAGTGTGCCCGGTAAGCCCGTTCTCTGCTCCCTCCACCAGGAACACCCTATGTTCTCCTTTAGATTCCCGCCTTTGGGGTGTGGCCCCTGCTCTTCCTCAGCCCCTCTCTTACCAAGTCTTGAGCAAGGCTCCTGGCGCCTGGCCCTCGCCAGCCTCCCTACCTCTGTCGCCGCCTCCATCCTGCCCCATGCTGAGCTCACCAGCTGGACTCCCACCAAGTTCAGCCTGCAAAGGAACTGCCTGCTCTTCCCCCGATAGATCCAAAGCCTGAAAAGGAGCGGGGTTCACTGAGGCAACCGAAAGATGAAAACAAGAGGGGAAGGGGAAGGGAGGGGAGCAGAGGGACAGCTGCTTGGAGGTGGAGAACTTGCATCTGAGACTTGAAGAATGAGAAGGAATTCATCTGCCCAGGGGAACTGAGGAGGAGCGAGCTGCACGGCCCAGACTGTGAAAGGGCTTTGTGACCTGCACTTGCTCTGCAGACCAGCCTCACCCGCGATGCCAAGGCCAGAGCCCGCGGGCCCAGGGGCTGCAGCCAGACTTGGCGCGCAATCCGGGGTCTGCCCGCTCGCCTCTCAGCTTGCTTACTGAGCTCAGAGGGGAGATAAGGGTGGTTGGGGGACATTTAAATGAGACCTGGTAAGAGCCTGGCACCGTGCAGGGAACACTGAGAGTGGGTTTCTGTTCTGCCACAAACAAAGTGGGTTTAGCAGGGGGTTCTCAGAACATTCGGGGTTGATGTGGTTGACCCCTAAAACTCTAGGTCTATTAAAAGCCTCATTTTGTACCCATCTATGAAATCAATATCGAGACTGTGCTGGTATGTCTTTGAATTATGGGTATAGTCTTTAAATTACATGGTATATTCAAAACCTAGGGCCTTACTCCTAGGAAATTAATGAAAGAAATTAAGGGAATAAGTGGAGAATGGCATGTGTATACACAAAGATATTTCAATTAAAAATGAAAAATTAGGGGCTCGGCACCTGTAGCTCAAGTGGCTAAGGTGCCAGCCACATACACCAGAGCTGGCAGGTTCAAATCCAGCCCTGGCTGCCAAACAACAATGACAACTACAACCAAAAAAAAATAGCCAGGCGTTGTGGCAGGCGCCTGTAGTCCCAGCTACTCGGGAGGCTGAGGCAAGAGAATTACTTAAGCCAGGAGTTGGAGGTTGCTGTGAGCTGTGATGCCACAGCACTCTATCCAGGGCGACAGCTTGAGCCTCTGTCTCAATAAATAAATAAATAAATAAATAAATAAATAAATAAAAAATTAGGACTGTGTATGAAAAAAGAAAAATTATCCAGCCTGGACAAAATGCAAGACTCCATCTCTACCAAAAAAATAGAAAAATTACCCAAGCATACAACTGGCACACACCTGTAGTCTCAACTACTTGGGAGCCTGAGGCAGGAGGATCACTTGAGCCCAGGAGTTTGGGGTCGCTGTGAGCTGTGACGACTACATTCTACTCTGGCCTAGGTGACAGAGTAAGACTTGTCTCCCCCCAAAACAAAAAGAAAGTAAAACAAATAAAAAGTAGAATAACATAAGTAGTAAGTTTCTAAGAGAAGAATACTTTAATTTATGGACCAGCCACAGGATGGGAAACTATCCAGCCATTAACAGTTATGATTTTGAGGACTATATAGATAGACCATACTTATATCTTAAATGAGAAACAGAACAGAAAAGTATATATGTGATGCTTTTGAAGAAATCCAGAATCTATAAAAGCAAGGATACTCCTATTTGACTTCTTAAATTTTGTAAGGATTTTGGGTGTGGTGTCTCACACTGGTAATCCTAGCCCTCTCAGACACAGAGGCAAGGAGGTATGGCTTGAGCTTAGGAGTTCAAGACCAGCTGAGAAATAGTGAGACCCCGTCTCTACCAAAAATAAAAAAATTAGTAGCCAGGCATTGTGGCAGACCTCTATAGTCTCAACTCCTTGAGAGGCTGAGACAGGCGGATCACTTGCTCCCAAGAGCTTGAGGTTTCTGTGAGTTATGATGATGCCACTGCACTGTAGCTAGGGCAAAAGAAGAAACAAAATTTGTTTAAGGTTTCATGACCAAAGATACCATTAATAGGACAAAGCATAAAACAGGGAAAAAGTTATAACATTTACAACAAATGTTTTTTTTTTTTTTTTGAGACAGAGCCTCTAAGCTGTCACCCTGGGTAGAGTGCTGTGTCATCACCGCTCACAGCAACCTCCAATTCCTGGGCTCCAGCGAGTCTCTTGCCTCCGCCTCCCAAGTAGCTGGGACTACAGGTGCCCGCCACAATGCCCGGCCATTTTTTGGTTGCAGCCATCATTGTTGTTTGGCGGGACGGGCTGGATTCGAACCCGCCAGCTCAGGTGTATGTGGCTGGCACCTTAGCCCGTTGAGCCACAGGCGCCGAGCCTACAACAAATGTTAATGTCTTTAACATACAAAGAGTTTCTATAAATTAAAGTGCAATAGAAAAATGGGTAAATAATATGTACAGGTAATTCGTAAAAGAAGAAATTCAAGAAATATAACCTCAGTAGTCAGGGAAATGGAAATTCAGGCAATAATGAAATACTAATGTTCTTTCATGAGACTCACATAAATCAAAAAGGGAGGGTGGTGCCTGTGGCTCAAGGAGTAGGGTGCCAGCCCCATATACCAGAGGTGGCAGGTTCAAACCTGGCCCCAGCCAAAAAACTGCAAAAAAAAAAAAAGGAGATAACACCCAGTACTTGTAAAGATTCAGGGAAAAAGGCTTGGCGCCTGTGGCTCAACGGGCTAAGGCACCAGCCACGTACACCTGAGCTGGCAGGTTCAAATCCACCCCAGGCTCGCCAAACAACAATGCCGGCTGCAACCAAAAAATGGCCAGGCGTTGTGGCGGGCGCCTGTAGTCCCAGTTACTTGGGAGGCGGAGGCAGGAGACTCGCTTGAGCCCAGGAATTGGAGGTTGCTGTGAGCTGTGATGCCACAGCACTCTATCCAGGGTGACAGCTTGAGGCTCTGTCTCAAAAAAAAAAAAAATAATAAGATTCAGGGAAAAAGACATTTCAGCTCATTGCCTGTAGAATGTAACCTGCTGAAACCTTTTTGGAAAGTACTATGATACTATCAAAATTACAAATACGTATGTCTGTTGATCTTGTAAATTCCACTTGGGAGAATCTAGTGTACAGAATAAAAGCACCAGGGTAGACAGATATGGGTTGATGGAGGTTTTTTTGCAGCACTGTTTGTAGAGGGAAAAATAACTGGAAACCATAGGAATATTTATCATTAGGAAAATAGTTGAGTAAATTATGGTAAGTCCCTTTATATTTTTACATATGAGAGACAGAGAAAAATAGAATAATATATGGAATTATGCACTTTAGGGCTGTTAATATTTATTTCTTCAGAAGTGGAATTAAGGTAGGGTGTCGGGCAGATGTAATATTTCCTTCATATCATTTCAGATTATTTTGCTTGGTTTTGCTTGTGACAAGTAAGCATGAATTACTTTTGTAATTCTTTCAAGTGTTAAGGAAACTGTAAGGAAAAAATGTGCAAGACTATAGGAAAATATTCATTTTTATAATACTTATATAAAATGATAATAAAATATTAAATTTGACTTTGTCCTTTAATTACAATTGTAAAAAACAAAATATACATTAAAATAGGATTGGTAAGGAGAGCTTAAAACTTTTTGAGGATTTTTGAGAGTGCTAGGAGTAAGGTAGTCTTTTTTAGATGTATACTTGTGAATGCTTGTGCTGTCATAGTTCTATTATGTAAAATATGCAAAAAGTGGACGCAGTGGATAAAGTATAGATAGAAAATGCTAAAGTTGTTTTATAAGGATGACAGGTTTATGAATACATTTTTTCCAATTTCTTCAAGCTTTATGTAATACTACACTGTCTTTAAAATAAAAAGGAACTCCTACCCCATAAAAAGCTAGGCTTCCTTTTTTTGGAATTTATGACATTAGGAGAAAAAGACAGAACAGAAATTTGTATCATGCCACAATTATAGCTTTGTCCAAATATACCCCTCTATGGAGAAGGACTATAAGGAGAAATGCTGAAATTATTGAAGGGGTTTCTAATTTGTATTCCTTAATTGTTGTATTCCAAAAAATATAAATCAAGAATGCCAGGGATTTGTGTTTTCGCAGAAGCTCTATCTTGTCTTTCACATGGTAAAAAATTCCCTCCTTTAAATACGAACCTATCAATAGCCGGGCGCTGTGGTGGGCGCCTGTAATCCCAGCTACTAGGGAGGCTGAGGCAAGAGAATCGCTTAAGCCCAAGAGCTGGAGGTTGCTGTGAGCACTGTGACGCCATGGCACTCTACCCAGGGTGATAAAGTGAGACTCTGTCTCTACAAAAAAAAAAAAACAAAAAACAAAACTTGAAGCTGAAGTAATACTTCCAAACTCATTCAACCATGCCAGCATTACCCTGTTGCCAAAACCGGGTTTAGGCATGATAACAACAAAAGAACTACAGGATAATATACCTGATAAACAAAGATGCTAAAATCCTCAACAAATGACTAACAAACCAAACTCAGCAACACATTGAAAAGATCATTTGCCATTGTCAAGTAGGATTCAGTTAGGAGTGCGAGGATGCTTCAACACATGTGCATCAAACATGATACATCACATTAAGAGAATTAAGGACAAAACAATGTTATTATTGCAAAAGATGCAAAAAAAGCATTCAATAAAATTCAACACCCTTTCTTGATAAAAACTCTCGACTAATTGAAACATACCTCAACATGATAAAAAGCCTTATATGAAAAATAAGCCCACAGCTACCATTATATGGAATCAAGAAACACTGAAAGCCTTTTCACTGAGATATGGAACAAGAAAAAGATGCCCTCTTTCAACACTTTTTATTGATCATGACACTGGAAGTTCTAGCCAGAAAAATCTGGCAAGAAAAAGAAATAAAGGGCATCCAAATTGGAAAGAAAGAAGTCAGATTGTCCTTGTTTGCAGATGATATGATCTTACTGTTAAAAGAACCTAAAACTTGAGTTTAAAGACAGATGAAACAGGAAACAATGGACAAACACATGATAGCTTTAGAAAAAAAAAATTGAGGAAATATCATGAAATACATACATTCCTCAACAAAAACATAGGGGATCTTCACAAGCATTCTTCACATCCTGTTATAAATCAGTTTTTTCTTAAAGGAAAAAATTGTGGTAATGGGATTCAGAACATACTACTCCAATTTATGTCACTTTGGCATTTATGAAAATAGTGGATGCAGGACTGTCTCGCTCCTCCCCTAAAACTGTCCATAAGCACTAACTGACCTTTCCCTGAACATAGGTCATATGATTCTCTTTTTTTTTTTTTTTGAGACAGAGCCTCAAGCTGTCACCCTGGATAGAGTGCTAAGGCATCACAGCTCACAGCAACCTCCAATTCCTGGGCTCAAGTGAGTCTCCTGCCTCTGCCTCCCAAGTAGCTGGGACTACATGCGCCTGCCACAACACCTGGCCATTTTTTGGTTGCAGCTGTCATTGTTGTTTGGCAGGCCGGGCTGGATTTGAACCCGCCAGCTCAGGTGTACGTGGCTGGCGCCTTAGCCCGTTGAGCCACAGGCACAGAGCCTTTCCCTTTAATTCTTTATCCCCCCTCCC
>CAUYON010106891.1:0-19369 GCA_963573935.1 Arctocebus calabarensis
AAATCTCCATTTTTTTAATGGCTGAATAGTATTCCATAGTGTACATATACCATAGCTTGTTAATCCATTCCTGGATTGGTGGGCATTTAGGTTGTTTCCACATTTTGGCGATCGTAAATTGAGCTGCAATAAACAGTCTAGTGCGAGTGTCCTTATGATACAAGGATTTTTTTCCCTTCTGGGTAGATGCCTAGTAATGGGATTGCAGATTCCACTGATTATTTTAAGGAAAACTGGAACTATACTAGACCCACTTCAATATGTAATCTCCAACTCAAATTAACATCTGCAAAGTGCCTTTAATAATATAGGGTAACATAGTCACAGGTTCCAGGGTTTAAGATGTGGACATATTTGGAGATCCATTATTTAGATGATTGTATCATATCTTGCGAAAAATGTGGGGAAATGATAGCACTTCTAGTTTAGAGGTATAAATTGGTAGCACTACTCTGGAGAGCAATTGAGTATATTTAGTAAAGTCAAAGGACATTTTTCAATCCCTCAATAGCATTTATTAGTTTTTACCCCTGAAGAATTCTTTCAAATGTGTACAAGGAAAAGTTTCCCAGAGAAATGTACAAGTACATTAATTGTAGCAGGGATTATAATAGCACAAAAGTGGGAACTAACCCCTTTTATCTTTGTTGTAAAATTAATTAAAATTGAGATAGACCATGAATGGATCAACAAACTGTGGTATATTATTCAGCCATTAAAAAAGATGGAGACTTTACATCTTTTACATTTACTTGGATGGAGTTGAAATACATTCTTCTTAGTAAAGTGTCACAAGAATGGAAAAATGAACATCCAGTGTACTCCACACTAATATGAAGTAAATATATAAATAATTACATGCTCGTAAGAGCGATAAAACACTAGTATGGTGCAGTTTGGGGGTAGAAGGAAGGGAGAGGGGAGGAGGGCATTTGGTAGAATGAGGAAGAGCAAGAGGGCGAATGTCACCTTTACATTGTGAGGGTGTGTAAAATGCCCCCTGGGTGAGGGGCTCTTTTACAAATGGAACTTTACCCTGAAAGTGAGAACAATGTAACCTAAAAATCGTACCTTCTTACTGATTTGATGTAATTAAAAAATAAAAAATAAAATTGAGATAGCAATGAACTATATCTTTTTGTATCAGCATGTATAGAGCTCTAGACTTTGAGTGCAGAAGAAGCTATTAAAGGGTGCATGTGTATAGAATTTTACTTGCATAAATCATTAATCTTGTATATTTATACATATGTATTAATAGTTGAGTTATAAAAGCTTGCCTTAGCATGACTTATACTTCTGTAGGGTAAAGTACAAAATGGTGATTTAAGTCTGGAGAAGGAGAGTCAGGGAAGAGGTAGAAGCAAAGCTTTAGATTTTCATTAATTATTTAGACACTTAAGAATGTTTTAAAATATAAAGAAATGAAAAAGTTTGAACCCAATGTGGCAAAATCTTAATGTCTTTTTAATTTCAGTTTGGGTATATAGATAGATGTATGTTATTGTTTCCAAGCAAATGTCATTAAATCTCAGAACATCCAAGGCCTAGAGGAATTATTTTAACTAAGTTAATATCTTCTAGAGAGTTTTGATTATTATGCCATAGCCAGTATTTTTTTTACCCTATTGATTATAAAATCCATTTATTATTAATTTGACCAATGAGAATCATTTCTAAGAGCCTCATCACACTAAGAGGAAGTGATCTAATTTTTGCATCCTCCAAGTTAGGGATCAACCCCAAATACTTCTTGACCCCTTCAAAGGGCACAAGCCTCAAAATGCTACCAATCCCTGAAAAGGGTCCAGCCCTAATAGATCTTATTACTTGCTACACAAAGGGACAATTATTGGGACAACAAAGATTGCCAAGACAGAAAGGAATTTTAATGCAAAAGATGTCTATTGAGAGAACAGGAGAAGAAATCTCAAATCTATCTCTTCCAACTAAGGGCAACAACTTTTATGGTGTGTTGTGGAGTGCAGGTCAGTTTGGATTGGGTTTGTTAAAATAATGGAGGCTTCGTGTGTTCGGATGCAAGAACCAGCTGTTGGTGATGGATGGTGATTCCTATGGAGAGGCTAGTTAGGTCTGGTTGTTAGGCTTGACTAGCAAAGTATGAAGGAACAAAAATTAACTTAGGGTGGGGGTCATTTTGGAAAGTCGATTGCAAAAGGGTTCTGCTTCAAACTGCACATAATAACTTGCTCTCTTATTCTCCCTAATAGACTATAGGAAGTTGATGTATGTAGTATTAACTTTCATTTGTTAGACTTCTGCTAGAGGATGTCCCAGGATTTTCCTTTTATACTAAGAGAGTAGTCCAGTCCATGTGGAATGATGACCCTGTGCTACACTGTTATTATTATATCCTGTCTCTGGGCACTAGGATGCCTACTCCACTTCACTCCTGTGTCCTACACACTTGACCTTATAGTATTCCTTTGAGCTCACTGACATTACAATCAATGTGGACTGGTCAGTTCTTAATTGAAAACATAACCAACATTTTAAGATACAGCCACCGTGTGAAAAAAAATTATGTAATTATTCAAATATAGATAATTAGTATTTAGCAAATAGGAGCAGGGCAGTATCGTGTACAAGAGAAAACAGGCAGTTTCTTTCAAAACCTGGTTTATTTTCTTGCTTTTTTTTTTTATGAACTATTTAAATAACCTTCAAAAAAATCTCTGCTCTAACTTTTACTTGGTATTTAAATCATCTAAGTGTACTGTAATTCACTTACTTTAGTTTTACCTATTAAATGATGGTCCTATACTAATAACATCTTGGAGAGAATTCAAGTTTTAAAATCCTGGTCCTTTGTTTTTTTTTTTTTAATTTTTAATCTATAAGACTATAAGAATTATTTTTAAATATGTTGCGGTTACTGTCTAGTATTAATTACTAGATTTTAAGAAATTTTTTTGAAAAATCAACTCACTAAGCTCTTAATTGGTTTTTAAAGGAAAATTCAAATAATTAAAGGTACATAATGATTTTAACAGCACTAATAGTACTAAACTCTCAACTATCAATAGACCTAATTTTAAGTACTGACACAAAAGGGAGTGCTCCTGTTTCCTCTTCAACACTTCATCATTTTAATGTTAAAAGATGTGCTGATCACTCTTGGCCTATTAATCAGAATATTGGAATGGCTGGTATCACAGCAACATGGCGCTTTTAACTTCTTCCCATCTTTTTTTCTGTGTGAACATGTAAGCTGTGGTCATTCTCCCTATCATACAAATTCATTCTTCTTCTACCTGAGATAGGGTTTAGCACACTACAGTTGAAATAAAAAGGCTTTTTATCTTTCTTAGGAATGCCATAAACAGTTTGCAAGCAACTGGATTGGTTTAACAGATGAGAATATTCTGCCAAAACAGAGGACAAAAATTATTTTTAATTTTTTTGAAGAATTTAAATTGCTTGTTTCAATTTATCCTCAAAATAACTTTATAAAGTTTTATATTATTATGTCCTTTTTACTGATGAGAAAACTGAGGCTTATAATGAGGGGCCAGGTATGTTGCCTAGCAATTACAAAATTGAAACAGCCAAGATATAAAGACTCATTTCACTTTTTAAAAATACCTCTCCTAGCAATAAAAATGAAATATGGTAAATAAAATCTTGATTAGTTAAAAAATTAAAAGTTAGAGAGAGATTTAAGTCAGTTTTAATTTTTGTAAGTCAAATTTCCTATTTAGTGATGTTGAAAGAAAAGACCACATTAATTAAATTTGAAGTCAGCAGCTTTACATTAGTTAATTTATTAAAAATGTACTGACACTACCATTTTACTATGTTTTTGATACTATCAAAAATAATTTGGGTATTTTCAGAAAATTATTTCTCATGATTAACTATTTTCATGGAAATTATTTATGCACATTTGAGGAGGTCAGTTGTAGTTTTTAATGATTAACAAAGTCAAAAGCAGAATTTATAAGAGACAAGGAAGAGAGGGGAGAAAAGCAAATTTCGGGCAATCAGGGGACAGTGAATCTTATTTGCACTTTTTTTTTCTACACACTTGATTAGCTAGCAGCTTGCAGAGAGGGCAGTCTGGACACTCTGTCCTTGAGCAGGCTGATTAGTTGAATCAAAGAAAGCAATTTTAGTTGTTTGGACTCTCCTGCAAAATTTTGGCTGAGAAGAATATTAGGGTGTTGTGCTTCTGAGTACTTACAGTGGAAGTCCTTCTCCCTGGATCTCCATCTTGGTTAGGTCTGGTCTGCACCATCTCCTTGGGAGTAATTCTTAGTATTAGCTTATATTCTGTCTACACAGATGTAGGGACATACCAAAGAAAAGTTCCTGGAAAGTTTCCCACTTAGGGAAATTTGAGATTAGTTTTAGAAGGCAGGAAAAACAGGAAGAATGGAGTGGTGCCATGGGTCACCTTTTTAGAAACACATGGAACATGGTGGAACCAACATAACACTGCATGCAAAAGCAGGAGGGAGAACACCAGAATGACCAAGTGGGTTGGTATCTTTCAAGCCATGAAGGGGCTTGTAGAAATCAGGCCTTAAAGTCAGGGGCAATTTATGTTCATCAGAGATTTTTCAGCAGGGGTCTAGCCTGAGTAGATTAGCATTTCAGGAAATGTGGAGGCAGAGGTCAGAGGTGAGCTGTTAACAGCAGCTCATGTGTGGGATGTTTTTTGTCTTCATCAGGAACTGCCTGGTGTTATCATCCAGCTTTAAACACATAACATTTGAAGTGAGTTTTAAGATTATAAGCTCAAGTTTAGATATTAAAGTTTTGTGGGAATTGAGGATGAGTCATTCTTGACTGCCTAATATTGTGAAAAATGTGTCCAGAGATTTTAACTTTGGTTGAATTTTTAATTCAGTATTTGTAAAATTCACTTTGGTATTTTAAAGACAATTACTATCCTCTAAAATTTAACAGTGATTTTTTTATTTAGAAAAGTCAAACAGTAGCCAAAATAAATGTTTGAAAGTCTTCTTTCTGATACCAAATATGGCATTTCCAAAGATAAAAGAAGTTCTAGCTTTAAAATTCTGGTCCTTTTGCCATATTCTCTATCTGGAGGCTGTGTGTGTTTAGAAGTGGAATTACAAGGTGTCATAATATCTTTTTTTTTATTAAATCATAAATGCATAGATAATGTATGCAGAGTGTTTATATCACACTGGTAATATATACCTCATCTCATTTACTTAATTATTGTGTTAAGACAGTTATAGTCTAACCTTTATAGTTCTGATATCTACCCTTGCATTATGCATCATAGGTGTGATTCCACCATTCACTCTCCCTTAGTCTGACCTTCCTCCTTCTCTCCTGTCCTCCCCACCCCTCCTTCATCTGTGCCATAGTTGTGATCTATTCTTCATATGATAGTGTGAGTGATTGTAAATTCGTTTCATAATATTTCTGAGTACATTGGATATTTTGTCTTCCATTCTTGAGATACTTTAGTAAGTAGGATATATTCTAGCTCCCTCCATGTAAATGTAAAAGAGATAAAGTCTCCATTTTTATTTAGGCTGCATAAGATTCCATGGTATACATATACTACAATTTATTAATCCATTCATGGGTCGATGGGCGTTGTTAAAATGTCCATATTACCCACAGCAATTTACAAATTTAATGCAATCCCTATCAAAGCATCACCATCATACTTTAAAGATCTGGAAAAAATAGTACTTCATTTTATATGGAACCAATAAAAACCTCAAATAACCAAGACATTACTCAGAAATAAAAACAAAGCAGGAGGAATCATGCTTCCAGACTTCAAACTATACTATAAGTCTATAGTGATCAAAACAGCAGGGCATTGGAACAAAAATAGAGAGGTAGATGTGTGGAACAGAATTGAGAACCAAGAGATGAAACCAGATATTTATCATCATTTGATCTTTGATAAACTCATCAAAAATATAAATTGGAGGAAAGATTCCCTATTTAACAAATGGTGCTGGGAGAATTGGCTGGCGACTTCAGTCCAGATGAAACTGGACCCACACCTTTCACTATTAATAATGTCTTTGTGATGCAAACTCACTCTCATGGGTGTTGCTGCAATACTTCTAACTGCTCTTCCTGTCTGAAGTCCTGTCCTACCCACCTCCAAGGAAGTCTCCATGGCTAAGCCAGTGTGGGATTCTGCTTAAAATACTTCCAGATTGTCCTGTGGACCTTAGCAGAGAGTCTAAACTTCAAGTTATCTACATGTTTTTTGATTATGTAAATGTAGTGTAGTAAATATAGTGTAACTTCTCTGGTACTTCATTAGCCATGAAAACCACTTACATTTCCTTACTTCCTAACCCTTTACCAAACATTGATATTTTTCCTCTAAACATTTCAAAATACTCTTTCTTCAACAATGAACTATCTTTGCTTAAAAATATTTCCTTTCCCTCCTCTATTGTTTTACTCCACTTACTAGCCAACCACACACAGATTACTGTTTTGTCAGGCACCTTTCCTCACTACTATTTAACAAAACCCCCAAGAGGCAAGTTATGACTTTGAATGATGACACAATATAGAGAGTGGATGTGTTTTGAATGGGGAAAAGCTGACTAATAAAGCAGACATCTGACTTTTAGAAATATTCTCTGAGAGAATACAACACCAAGTGAAACCTTTAAGTCTTTCTTTGTAAAACACTACTATATACATGGATGAATCCATGAAATCCTAAATCAGCTGAACTGACAGGTGCAACAAGCAGGTGCTCCCTTTACCCTTTCATCACCAAGTCCTGCAGCTCATTTTGGCAGATGCAAAATGACATTGTGGTGCCATTAATGTAGATAACAGCTTACATGGATTTGGAAAAGGAGAACTTGAGATCTTTGTATATGCTAAACATGGTCTTATTCCCAATAGCCTGTGCACTTATAATTACACATTGATGGAGCATCGACAAAGTCTTTACATTTGCAGCACAGATTTGGAGCTTAGTTTTGCCTAAGGTGTTTGAGAACTAGATCTAATTTTGTGATCAAGCTCTCACCATATATTTCAGTGGATTGAATGGTGTCCCCCTAGGATGAAAGGATTTATTTCCCTACCTTTGAAAAGTGCTACCAGCTGATAATCTCCACTAAAGAGGGCAAACTTGTCCAAAGTCCCAGCCTCTTGATACAGGGGAGTGTATATCCAGTGAGTGGTTGAGGTAGGGCTATAAGATTCTAGATACCTGCTTCTAACTTGAAATGCTTCTGAAAGTCGTTCTAGCTTGAGATCTTCTTCAGCATCATTTGAGCCTTTGTTGATGCCCCATCACAGCCCAAATTCTCCCTGGCCGATTTCCTCCTTTGTCTTCTCTTCCATGATGTTGCTTATAAGAGAATTTTATTATAAACTATCTGTGGACTAATTCTCATCTAAAAATCTGTTTTCTTTAGAACACACCTAGTGATAGTTTATGCCAGGAATGGTATGAGAAAGAAGGTGCCAGGAAGAGATTTGGGATTGAAATCCCTCACCACCCAGATGCCAATGAGAACCCCATCTAAATTCCTGATAACTTCTGGGATAAGAAAGCTGTGTTTGTCAAAACTTACACTCTTTGTGAACTAGAATGCTATTCCTATGCCAGGGTATATACTAGCAGGAGCAATAAATAGGGTATTTGCAAAATGTGATGGGAAATAGTATATACTATACGCTATATAAGTGTTTAGCACACACTAAAATCTAGATGTGAAAGTAAAGAGCTTTTGCACTGACCCTTCCAGGCCATGGGGTTATAACAGAATTCAGTTAGCTCAGAAGGGAGTAAAGAGACTATATTCTAAAGGACTTAAGAGAACCTAGCTAACATCTCCTAATTGTTAGTGACAGGGACTAGATTCTGAGTGTGCGGGCTCAAGAAGGTGAGAATGTGTAAATCTTTAATATGGTGCTGTGTCTCTAATAGGTAGGATGGATACATTGATCCATGAACCAAGGTGTGGAAGCAGAAATGTACTGCTTACTATTAGTGTCAGTGATTTCTTTGGGGGAGACTTTGTGTTTCCTATACCACAAATTCTGGATTCTTATATGTGCTACTTATCAAAGGAGAAACACTTCTCACTAGGAAGAGATATAGTAAGATTGTCATTGAACATCCAGCAATGGATACCACCTAATCCTTTAAGGTTCTCCTGCAAAGGGAAGAACAGGAAATAAATCATCATCATATTAAAGAGATAATTAATAATTATCATCAGAAGGACAAAGGGAAAGTATATAAGGGGGGCAGAGAAAAATATATTTAGTACTCAAATGATGCACTTAGACATGCTTTGGTACACTGTTGCCTGATTTTTTTATGGCAAATGGACAAGTGCAGCAGTATTGGCCTAAAAAAGCTGTTGTCACAGGGAATTCAGGTTTTTCAGGCATGTCTGAGTGATCTTTAGGTCTGTATGAACCATAAAGCAAACTATTTTGATGAGCAGAGATGTTAGTGGAGGATTAAAGGAATTCAGAATGAGCAGTAAGGGAGCGAGATAGAATCAGTTGTTATCTTAAGGTCAGCTGTAGCAGCAAGGGCGGTATGTTTTCCTATTAACCTTCATTTTCTAAGTTTTTCCTAGGAAGAGAGGCCCTCTGTGATTCTTCCATACCTGTTCCCAGAATTTACTTGAAGGACTGTATCTGAGTATTGCAAGGGATGGACAATGGGCACCAAAGCTGTCAGGACTGAAGGACTTATTTTCCCAGATGCTGAGAATGCTTCCAGCACAATAGCTTGTAGTAGCTGTTAATCTTCTTTGGGAAGTGCCTAAAACAAAGAAAGCTGTGTTGCGCAAGGTTATTACTATACCTTTTGAACCTTTTGAACAGTTAAGAATCCATATTTCTGTAGTCACACTCAATGATGAATCCCTATTTCACTTTTTACCACAGATATCTGAACTTGGAATTCTACATCAGTCAAAAGCATATGTCTTTCCACCATGCTCCACCATCCTCAAAGGATATTCATCATTTTCGTTTTCTTTAGCTCTTCACTAGTTTTCCGAAATGATTTCTCTTCAGGTCTTAATATGATCACCTACTTCTGGGATCTCCTTTTGTGGTTCAGCCTTCTTTACCTATCTTCTGTTACCATTTTGATCTTAAGGTCTGAGGTTGTGAGTAAAGACTTGAGTTCCTTCCTCTCACAGGCCATATCTATCTTGGTGTCTAGCATGAGTCTGGGGAAATGTCACCATAAGAACATCAGGGGAGAGCTCTCTAAGAAATTAGCCATATTCAGGACCTCCACAGAAATAACCTTTACTACATGGTGCTTTGCAGGCTGACAGTGGTAAGGAAAGAAGACACATCATTCTAAGCTGCAATCATAACAAAACAAGCTATAATTTTACAAAGTGACACATGGAAAAGTATTATATATTAACAATTACAATCGGGAAATGGGTGATCAGAATGGAAAGAAAGCAAAGAAATGGTTGGAAGAGAGGTTCTTTACATGAGATTTTAACTCTGCAAAAAATGTTATAGCTGACAGATTGACATAGAAATCTCCTTATCAATGTGTATCTTATTTTTTTCTAATGCTGTAATCTGTACCCTGGTCTCCTTTGTGATCATACTTTGTAGTTAAATTATTAGGTTATTATTAGTTATTAGTTAAATTAAGTTAAATTAGTTAAATTATTAGTTAAATTAGGTCACCTATCTCACCTTTCAGGGCAAGGAGATACAGATCTTAATAATATAGAATAAATCTATAGGGTTAAAGTTGACTTCAGGGCACAAATATTTACCAACTAAGATGAAGTTTTCTTTCTATAGAATCCATAAAAAAGTTTGATCTCCTTACTACATTTCTAACATACAAAAAGTGCCTGGTGTCTACTACAAACTTACTAATTATACTGGTGTTGGAACCCCTTCCAAAATCTGTGTAATCTATAGGAATCTCACTTTAAACGTAACAGTATAGATTAAAAGTAAAAGGATAAAAATATATATACCATGCATATAGCAATACTAAAAAATATGGAAAAGATATATTCATATTAGATAATATAGACTTTAATCCATGAAAAATTGACAGCACAAGGACATATACTATGTAAGGACAAAAGGATCAATTCATAAAAAAATACCACTTATAAATGTTTATTTCTCTTAAAAGAATGCTTCAAAGTACATGAAGCAAAATCTGATAAAACTGAAAGGAAAAATGGAGAAATCATGTTTGCAATTAATAGTTGGAGATATCAAATGTATTTTCTGAATAATGAAGAGAACAAAGAGATAGATAATCAGTAAGGAAGTAAAATGCACAACACCATTAACAAACTTAGATAATTGAAATTTAAACAATACTCTACCCAATAAGAGAAGAGTACACATTATTTTCAAGTTCAAATGAAACATTTACCCAGAGTTGTATACAGCATCATAAAACAAATTTTAAGAATTTTTGAAGAATTAAAATCTTGCAAATTTTCTCTAATAGAACTAATCAAGAAATAAATAATAAAACATTAACTGAAAAATCTGCAAATACTTGGAAAGTAAACAACAAACTTTTAAATAATCCAGGGTCAAAGAGGAAGTCTCAAGAAAATCATAAAATATTTTGACAGTACAAAAATGAAAATATAAAATAGCAAAATTTGTGGGATGTAGCTAAAGCCTTACTTTAGATGAAAATTTATAGCAACAAAATCTTATCTTTTAGTTTGCTAAGGCTATGTCAATACAGCGCCACAAACTGGGGAACTTCAATAGCAGAAATCACTAGATAGATACTTCACAGACATGAAAAGGATAAGAAAATATTATAAACTATTCTAAGCACATAAATTTGACAATTTAGATAAAATGGAGTTGTTACTTCAAAGGCACAAACTGCCCAAACTGCCCAAGAATTAATAGATAACCCATATACTATACTATATCTATTGATATCTAGTACTATATCTATTGAGGAAATTGTAGTAAAAAAAATTAAAAACAAAGAAACTCCCCTCAAAGAGAACTCTTCCAGGCTGAGATAGTTTCACTGAAAATGAAGGAAAATCTCTCAGTGTAGGAAACTTTTCTTCATTAATTCATCTGATGGTATAATTTATCCAGTCAGGCTCTGAAAGACAGGAGTTACAGGAGAAAGCATGAAATACTAGTCTGTGTTGAGGTAAAGAACCTATTCACGCGGGAAACGTAACCCCGTTTCTGGACCATACTCTGAACACTGAGGACCTTGAATTCATTTTTTGAGTGATCCTGAGTTTGTTTGCAATTCTCCATGGGCCTTTTTCTGAATTCACCTCTATGCTCAGAAGTTGTTTGCAGAAAGTATAGACAGTGCTTGGAACAGATTTAGAGGAGTCCACACAGGTATGTAGGAAGACCATTGTGGGGCAGAGAAGAGGCTGAGATGAGAGGAGAGGTGAGGAGAGGTGGGCTTCAGTTGAGCCTGGGGGCCTGGGAACTGACTCTCCTTTATGCACTGCCATAGTGTAGTGGATGCTTTCAAGGAGTTTGAGAATTCTAGATTTGAACTGAGTGCCATAACAGTATAATTTTTAGGGCAGGAAGAGACAATACATTTTATTCCACCATTTTTTAACTTGTTCCTTTTAAATATCCAGACATATGGTAAATGATATTTATTTGTACTCCTGTCCTGAAGTGAAAGCACCAGAATGGGTGAATAGGGGGACTTTGTTTATTGCCATATTTGGAGCTCCTAGAATGGTGCTGGCATAGAGGGGGCACACAATAGAAATAATTAAGAATGAATGAATGTGTAGATGAACAAATGAATTTTCATCTTCATACCACCCCAGGAAGGACCCCAGATAGAACATAATGATAATGTCATTGATACTTGACACAGTAATGGATAAAGGATGATTTGAGAAGAAAAATCCTTTAGGGTATTAGTCACAAGCACTATGCCAAAAGAGAAACAAAAATCACAGAATAGTAACTGTTTTTAAAAAACAATATACTGCTATCAGCTCTGAAGTCCCATCATGATAATTGTTATTATTCTTTGATCAAATAAAGTCTTCTGCCTTGATTAAGCATATTGTTAAAGGAAAATTGGAAAGACCATTTGGATTCCAAATCTATTTTCATAACCATTCTACCATTATCATGGCTGTGAACAAATCTCAGAAAAATTTCCTCCTGCCCTACCTGTCACATACTGTGTTCCAAGAATGGTAGTCTCTTTGGCTTCACTGGAACTCATTAAACCTCCACCATGGGCCCTGAGATGATGCAGCAATGACTTAAGTCTTCCCTGTCCTCTGGGACTTTACTCAGTATTTGCTATGCTTGTCATGACTTGTTCTCAGAAGAAACTTTGGCTAGAAAATACCTGATTGTTTAAGAATGTCAGCTTTGAAATAATTGATGATATTCTTAGAAGAAAATAAATTAGAGAGCACAGTATGAGGAATTGTAGTGGTAGAATGTTTTCTGAATGCCTATAAAAATTCTCCATTTACCATTTGAATTTAATAGAAATAGCTCTTTCAAACAAATCCAAGCTAGTTATGTTTCTGTAACACAGAGACGTGGTTATTATTCAGCTTCAAGATGAATTATTCTTAGTTATTCTCTGTATTAAGAAGAAAATACAGCAAACAAGTAATTTAATTATTTAAAAGAACATTAGAGCAATTAAACTTTTTCTACAAATACCACATAAGTAAAACAGAGGGAGACAAAGTAATATGTTAACTGTTTGTCATTCAAATGGATCCTTCAGTCTCCAGAAATCATGTGCTACAAATAGGACATTTATATCACATGTAAGTTTAATGCTTAGAAAAGATTAACAGCAAACTTTCACACTGTTGGATTATGGTGTTTAATTATAAAGCCACACTGCAGTAATTATTTCACTGATATGTCAGTTATTGTTTCTGTTATTTCCTTTTTAGTCCTGTTAACTATGTTATTAAATAAATGACAATACTCACAATTTCTTTTAAAATGCAGCTAATTGCTAGAGAATAGTGAAATAAACTATATTTATAAGTAAACAAATGTTTGATTGTTTACATTGCTTTTGAGTTGAAAATCTATCTCTAAAATAAGATAAGCAGATAGAAGATACCACATTCTGGCATTAAAATTATGTTTAACTTGTATTTTTACTCCAATGTACATAACACAGAGCTATAGAATTGCTATTATTGATTATTTGTCTAACAAAGCCTTTTGCCTTGTTTAGACATGTTTTTAAAGGATCCTTGGAAAAACCCTTTGGATTCCAAATCTCTGATTTCAGAAACAGCTGATGCAATCTCTTTGTGTGCATTTGAAGGTGGGGTGGGGCTGTGGCAGGACTCATTTTCCTTTCTTCAGGTTTTTCATGCCCTAACCACCTGAGCTCTCTGTTATGTCAGTTAAGGTGTCTTCTTATTTATCCTTCATTCTCATTGCCCATTCTCTCCATTCCCCTCTACTCTTGTTCTATCTTATTTTGTAAATTTCCATCATTTTAATGAGCTATAGGAGTCATCAAAAGTAATGATAGTAATAGTGAGTAATATGCTACTTTTCTAAATTCTTCCACTAAAGGGAGTGACCGAAAGTCAGGGAAAGACAGCAAGTAAGGGTAGTGGACTGGATGGTCTGATGGCATGAGCATTTAAAGAGATTTTCCTTGTGGGGATTTATGGAATAGGAAGAGAAATAATTCAGCAATAAGTATTCAGAATAGCACACAATGCTGCTCAAGGACTGCTTATACCTGCAATCACAGGTAAGAAACAATCTCCCATGGTTGGGCCAGGTGCCAGGTGCCAGGTGCCTGGGAGTTCTGGAGGTGAGGGAAATACAATAAGAGAAGCTGAAGAAGTTGTAAATTTTGTTGATGCCACATGGTGTGATCAGTGAACATAGTGGGAACGTTTGGGAGCCTGCTAGCATGTAAAAACTTTAGTGAGGTTAAAGATATACAGAGCCCTTGAAGGAAGGTGTCCTAGTGTTAATAACTTGTTTTGCTGGACATCCAGTGGTGACTGAAATTATGATAAGTGTGAGAATTAAAGGGCTTGCCTGATGGTCTATGGGAAAGGTGAACAATCAGTTCTAACAAGAGGAGCCTTCTGAAGGCTGATCTCTTGTCCCACTGGGATTGGTGATACTAAGCCAAGACGAGCGGGGGGCGGTGGGGGGGAGTTCCTTATGTTCAAGGGCCCATTGGCCTCTGTGGGCCTTCTTTATAGACTGAAGTGAGTAGCGTGGTTCCGCAAACCATCGCAGACTCTGCGGCTTCCATTCAACTTCCTGTGACCTGGATCTGCCATCAGCGATGAGTATAACCCCAGAAAAGCATCTCTAGGCTTCCCTTCCCTCACCTGTAAAAGGAAAATGTTGTCCCACTTTAGTGCTTCTCAAACTTTTCCACCACACAGTTCCTGAGAAGCCTATGGGGGTGGCCTAAATAAAATTTGCATTCATCACATTTTTGCTGAACATTCATTATAAAGTTTAAATGGAAAATAATATTAGCCCTTTCAGTGTGATCATTTATTGACATATTAATTGGGTTTTACTTTCTCTGCTGTAGAGAACCACTCTAGGTTAGAGTCATGTGGTTGTGTTCCCTGTAATTTTCCTTCTCTGTTTCATGGAGGTTGTCAGATCTTTGGTTTTCCTATCTCATGGGCTTTGTCAGAGTGTGAGAGAGTATCTGATGAATGTCAATTGTTTCACTATTGTGAAAGTCTGAAATCGTGAAGAAGTGCGCTGTAGGTATAGGATTGGATAAAACAGAGGCAAAACAGCAAGGGCCATCACAGAAAGGAGATGTTTTCTCTTTAAGACCTGATATAGTACAGACTTAGGCTCCTTCCTAGTTGTACCCAGGAGAATGGGTGGTGCACACCAAAACGTTTTACCTTGACCTGGGGATCCAGAATCTGGAGATTCTCACATCTTGACTTAACTCTATTTGTAGCAAATGTGCAGTGTTAGCACTGATGCAATGAAGACAATACATTCTTTATCCCATTGGAGGGACTTCTTGGGGGACTCTCATATTCTTGTGCAATAGTGTTTTTCAACCAGTGTGTCGCAGCACACTGCTGCACCATGACAGGATCTTAGGTATGGCATGAAAATTTTAAAAGATCATTAATTATCTTTTAAAGAAGTTCATCTGGGTATATACCTAGTAATGGAATTGCAGGATCAAACTGTAGGTCAGCGGTGCACAATGCAAGGGTACATTTCAAAGCAATTAAGAGTAAATTATAAATGTCTCAGCACAATAAATAAGTGAGGTGATAGTTATGTTAATTGGTTTGATTTATGCATTACACATTGTATATCAAATCATCACATTGTACTTCAGAAATGTATATAGTTATGATTTAGTAAAAAAATTAAATAAAAAAAAGTAGACCTACCATTAAAAAAAAATAAAGGACAGTAAGTATATTCTTTTTCTCTCTTTTTTTTTTGATCAACATAATTTAAGTGTGCCAATGAAGCTTAACTATATAGGGTCAAGTGTGCATGAGATAAAAAAAAAGTTGAAAACACTGTAGTAAAGAGGGAACCCTCCCAGCTCTTGCTGAAAGTCACTTTTGTGCCAGCTTTGCAGGTAGCGCTGAGAGTCAGGTTTAGCCTTACATCCTTGGTTAATTCCCTTGGTCTCCTCTTCCTCATTGGAGACATGAGAAGGTAGGCCTGCGTGATTTCCATGGTCATGTACAGCTTTGTGAAATGTAATTCTTGTTTATCAGACAAGTGATCACACTCTGAGGATTCCTACCTGCTGCCTCCCCCCACCAGGCCCTAACCTCAAGCCCAATCTCTGGATCAACACAAGCAGTTTCACTAAAGCTTTTCCCTCGAGTGGGAGAGAAGCATGTTCGTGGCTAGTCCCTTTTTATATTCCTGTGTACCATGAGTGCCAGAGTTCACTCTGAACATTAAATTAGGAAACAATGAGTAATTTCTTTGTTCCTCCTCCTGGAAGAATAACAAAAATAAAAATCTTTAAAAAAAAATAAAGTGTTCTTCATTAAGAAACAAATATTGTTTAAATCTGTGGAGCAAAATAACTTTGAAACTCAGGAGGAAAACTAAGACTTTAGGAAAGACGTAAGAAGTTAAAAATTAGTACATTTTGGAAAGTTGTAAATTAAAACATATTTTTTTCCCTCTGGGAAAATACCCTCAAAGAAATTATTTGCTCCTTTGTGCACTTCCAAAGAAATAGTTTCCCAGTCTCTTATGCCAAAATCCTACCTTTAAAGAGAGCAAAGAGTGGGTACTTCCCTCATCAGTCTGTCTGGCTTCTCCATTGCCTTTCCCCTTATAAACCAGAGATACAAAAGTCAGTAACCCACAACAATAAGACAACTCTTCATGTATCCTTCAGCATGCTTCTGCAAACAAATTTCCTCCATTCACAATAGTATGTGACAAGTTTAGAAATTGAATTCTTACCTTGACACAAACATTATAACTATGGCACTGTGTTAGATTGGTAAGCAATGGCCTTTACTCAAGATTATGTCAATTAACTGTTAAGATTTCAGATTCACAGACTAGGGTTCAAGTTTCATCCTTGTTTTCTAGTAACAGAAAATGTTAACTTACTATCACGGAGATTTCAATCCATGAAATCGTAGACCTTGCTTTTTGCTGACCACATAGCTGAGTCTAATTTACCTCGGCCAGTTTCAAAGCTTCCTCTGGTGTTTCAGTGTGTGATGTGTTGGTTAAAATTCAGATCCAGATGAATTTCAGTCTTGTGAAGAGAATGAGGTTTCTGAATTTCTAACTAGATCCCAAGTGATGTTGATATAGATATCGATGCCCTGTTCTTTGACTAACAAAACTTCCTACTTTACCCCAAGAAGAATGTAATACATACCCTTAGAAACTTTTCAAACACGTTTTAAAAATAAAATGCTTTTCCAAAATAGATTCAACACAATTATACAATTGCCTCTTTTAAATTGCAAAAATAAATCAATAATTTTTTAATAAATAAAAGCCTAAATATTATGAAGGTTTTAAGGCAGAAAAGAACATATCCTGTCTAACTACTGGGCTCAGGGGAGCATGACAGAACAGAGGCACTTTGCATATATACAGCAGGATAAGAAGATTTGGATAGATAAAAATGAAGAGGCCATCACAACAAAATAACAACTATAAAAGAAAACACCTGTGTGGCATTATTATCCTTGGCACTATTCTAAACTTTCTACATGCATTAATTCATTTTACCCCCAAGATAACTCTATAAATGAAGTACTTTTATCGTCTAGTTTTATAGATAATAAATGATGTAACTGGGGCACAGAGAGGTTAAGTAATGGCTCTTTTCCAAGGTCACCCAGCTGGTAAGTAACAGAGCTGGGATGCATGTAGGTAGGCTTTAAGGTCCTTGTTAAAAGAGCTCGGCTCTTATCACTTCACAGGGTGGGAAGTATGAGATACTTAGGGAGAACAGATTAATCCATCTGGGATAGAGTGGAGAGTGCATGAAATACAAAAAGCAGGTGGGAAATAAAGCTGGAGAGGGAGCCACAGAGCAGGGGGGATGTTGCTGGGGAAAAAGCTAAGAAATTTGGACTGAAATCAGTAGATAAAAAAGCCATGAATGCTAAGCTCTGACATTGGTATAAACACGATTGAAATCCTACTAAAAAGCAAAAAAAAGGCAGTACTTTGAGCATATTGGCAGTCTATAGATTTTTGATGCATCAGTACAGGCATTGATTTTAGCAAAGATCGCATTATATTCCCTATTCTAAAATTTAGTAGTTTTCAGCCATTAAATAAATAGAAATTTGAGGTTGCTACTGGATGCTATAAACATTTATCTTTTATAGTCTAATGACTTTTTGCCACACACACATGCTCACACAAGTGCACAGATGCCCACATGTTGTGGATGGGTAGTGAAAACATACTCCCCATCACTGGGAAGAAAATACCATGGCCTGGACTTCCCAGTGACATTAAGTGGCCCCCTGGCTGATGCGCAGGAAGCTTTGAAGGGGATCTAAAGGAACGTCTGGAGTTGAAGAGACATTTAGTGGTAAAGTTAAATGGATGGCTATTGAACAGAAAGTGGCTAATAGAGATTGCTGCCACTTTTAGCTTGTCTCAATTCTTGCAGCCAAGAGAAAAATGGGATGACTTCTCTTATTCTGTCTTTTTTCTTTGTGTCACTGACCCTAAGGGAAATCAAAGAGCTGAGGGTTTTATCTCTAGCTTCTCCCACTACAGTTCTAGTTCTTTTCCTTCCCTGTCATCTTAGACTGACATCTGGCTCCCTTCCATTAAGGAGCATGAGGAGGGACTTCAGTCATGTAGAATATTTTAAAGGCCCTCAGTCTACATTAGCTTAGATAAACTGCTTCCTTGTTATTTCACCGTTGGTGCAGCGCGGGATGGGGAGAAGTATTTATCCTCCTGGTGATTACAAGCGGTTTATAGTACAAAAACAGGGATGGCATCTTCTTCCTAATCATGACAAGTTTAGAACTACATCTCACACTTTGCCCTCACTCCATTCTGAAATCTTACAACTTATTCTCCAATTTTCCTTTCTTCTTATCCTATTCTCAGAATGACATGGAACACCAACTAGGTACAAACTTGAGATGTCTCAGCCACGATGTTTCTCCTCCTGACTGCAATCTTAGACTATGCTGGAGAGACACCCTTGTCCTGGGTGAGTGCTCCTTGACTGAGCTTCGGGATCCTGACACTTGACACTGCCCTTGGCTTGGACTTCTACAACATCAACATTTCTTCCATGGGAAGTCAGCTCATGCAGTGAACAATTTAATAAGACCACTTGACCACTTTACTTAATAGCTATAAACTCAGGTATTATACTATCAGCTTTATATACATTACATTATTTAAGTCTCAGAATAAATAACTATTATTATTTCTATTTTGCAAGTGAGAAAATTTGGGCATGGTGCTAAATGAATAAGGGCTTAATATACACTGTTTAAAACTGTTAAGATTATAAGGAATGATATTATAATATTGTGGTACCATTTTGTTGACTGTATGTAAGTAATTAACATTCCACTGTGTAAGACAGAGTTGTCACCATTTAGATAAAACTCTTTTGAAAGGGCTTTGTAGGAAGGACTCACAGGTGCTATGTGCTGAGTGTTTGTGTTCCCCAAAATTCAGTTTTTGAACTCCCCGAGGTAATGGTATTAAGAGGAAGGATTTGGGGAGATGATTCTGTCATGAAAGCAGAACCCTCACGAATGGGATAAAGGCTTTTATAGAAGAGGCTCAGGGCAGCTTGTTTGCACCCTTTACCATAGAAGGCAGCAAGAAGGTGCCATCTATAAACCAGGAAACAGACCCTCACCAGACATTAAATCTGTTT
>CAUYON010106892.1:0-25164 GCA_963573935.1 Arctocebus calabarensis
TGAAAACAAATCAGTGTACTGAAATCAATAACAAAACTGGTGAAACTTATTAAACGTAGAGTATCAATGTCTTTACATAGTAATCAAGAAAATGCCATGAAGGCTATCTCTAACAGTACGATCAAAATATTTCTGATTGTATATGAAGCACATTCTGCCCTATGATTGCACCAATGTACACAATTATGATTTAATAAAGTTATTTTTAAAAACCCTATATAAGTAACAGCCAATTATGTACCTCAATAAGGAAAAAAAATAAGATTTCACTTATAGTACTAACAAAAGATGAAAATAACCTAGGAATAAATCTAGCCAAATCTCTGCAAATCTTTATGGAGTGGTCAAAAATTATTGAAGGACATAAGACATTTGAATGAAAGGAAAAAATATATTCATGAATTGGAAGACTCAATATCATTAAGATGTGAAATGGACTCTAATTAATTGATAAATCTGATGCAATGCCAAAGAAATAAACACAGTGAAAGCATAAGTCACAGACTTGAAGAAGAGAACTGCAAGGACCATAAATGACAAACATTATTTTTCATAAGCCTCTTCCAACGAAAAAAGTAAAAAAATGAACAAATTATAAGAATAGGCAATTCTCAGATGGGGAAATCTGAACAGACAAATAGACATGAAAAAACACTTTATCTCATAAGTAATCAGTGGTGTCCAATGAAGACCTATGGCATGCCTGCAGACTGATAAAAATTTAACCATACCAAATGTTAGTTAAGTACACAGAGAATCAGGAATTTCATGTACTGCTAGTGGGAGACTAATCTTGTGCAATTTAAAAACAATTTGGCAATACCTAGTAAATTTGAGAATATCTGTGCTTTTTGACCCAGAAATTCCATTTCTAGATGGATAGTCTAAAAATCTCTCTCCCACACACATAAAAATACAAGAATGTTTACTGTTGCACAATTATATTTTAGGAACGGCCCGAATGTCTACCAATAAGAGAGGTTTAGAAGTTTCATCCAATAGACTACCTTTACAAGTTAACAGAATGAAACACGGCCTTACATATTAACACGGTTAACAGTTAAATAAATGAAACAATGTTAAGAGACGAAAGACACTGAGGAAGAATGTTTTTATCCGTTCTTTCTTTGTGATGCCACACCAATGTCTCACTCCTTTTCTCTCCCTCACCCCCATCTTCCCTCTCTCACTCCCTGCTCTCTGCTCTCTCTTTCTCATCTCTTCCCCTCACTCTCTTCCTTTTCTCTAATATACAATAAACCTATACTTTTGTATTCTAAAAAGTAATGTGTATTTCATGAAAACCTATATGGATGCTCAAAAATGCATAGGAATAAAAAATATCAAATTTAGAGGATACTGATTACATCTTGGGTGAAAGGAGAGAAAGAGGATGGGGGACAGAAGAGGTTCCAATTTTGTCTCTAATGTTCTATTTCTGAAAATAAATCTAAAGGAAATATGGTAACATGTTAGATTTGACATAGCTGAGTAAAAGAGTGATGGGTATGTGAGAATTTGCTATGTGAAATCCTGTACATTTGACACATTTTATCATTAAAAAAAATATTCAGAGGAAAATAAAAACTATTTCATTCTATGTTCCTGAAATTTTTCTCCAGCTTAAGAACCAGTCTGGCATCAAAAATGTACATTGAGTAATGATGGCACTTGGGTTCAGGTTGGCATTCAGACTGCCTGACACTGACCTTTTCGGTAGTTATTTCACCCTTCTGAAGAGCTCTCTGGCTGCAGTCCCTAATAGTCTTACTTTTATCCCACTCTATATCCTGTTTGATTTTCCTTAAATTTATTCATAAGCCAGTTGTTACTAAAAGTTCTAATTTATCCTGAGGCTAACGCTCTACAATAGTTAACTAATCACCCTTTCTTAGAACCAGTCTCTATTATTATCAACTCCTTGTGAAGGAAAGAGATAACTCATCTCTTCTCATGTCTTACTGCATTTTAAAGTCAAAACATCTTAGCACAGTGGTAGGCATGCTTCTGGCCATTTTACCAATGGAAAACCAAGAGTCAGAGTGGTGCACCAATCTGCATGAAGTCACACAGCCAAGTTCATCTTTATCAAACTTGGGGTTATACTTAGAGTGATCCAATTAGGAAGTCCATATTCTTTCTCTTGTCCTTAATGTAGCTTAGTAAACTTTAAAGCTATATAATAAACTGCTTTGCTATTTCTGCTTTGCAATTTCTTGGAACCCATGCAGCGGTCCACAAAAGGGAGCCTGGGAGTCACCAAATAGAGAACACAGGCAAAAATTCACCTTTTGTAGAAAGCTAAGGGGAAACTGGTGGTGGTGTGTACAGCTATAATCTGGCCATGGCCTAGGCAAAAAGGGTCTTCACAGTTAACACTGATCAGAATTTAGGACTAAAGCTACCCAAGAGGGAAACTTTAGTCATGGCTGTTATTTGGAACAGGATTAGAGATCATAATCTTGACACATTTACTGGCACAACTAAAAAAAAAAAAAAAGATGAGTTACTGTCTTCCTTTGGAAGGATTGATAATAACATAGCTGGTTCCAAGGAAGGGTGAATAGCAACTGTTGTTGAGAGTAGACAAGGTCTGTGTTATTTGTATTTCCTAAGTGACTGAAGTTGATAAGTGCCTGCCACAGCATATCTGCTATTTTTTTTTTTTTGTAGTTTTTGGCTGGGGATGGGTTTGAACCCACCACCTCCAGCATATGGGGCCAGCGCCCTACTCCTTTGAGCCACAGGTGCCACTCTATACCTGTTACTTTATAAGTAATGTATATTTTAATGTATTTTAATATACTTATATGGCATATTAAATGGCTGATCAAATTAATGTTTGGGGAGTTCATATGCAGTACCAGGCCTTTCTCCCCCTTCAAAGAACAGAATCACAATTGGCTAATGTTATCAAATTTAAATTCTGAAAAGAGTTAAGAAATTTGCCATTTAGGAACCCATGAAGCTCACATGGACTCATAAGGGAAAAACTTCTCTCATTCTTTACCACATTATTTTCTTTGCCCAATGAATGAATTTACTCCAACTTTTCTTTAGTTGGCCTACTAGAAAACATCAGTTCAAAAAGATATCAAAGGAAATTTCATTGCCAAGAAAAATTGCCACTCTGTTTTCTCTAGTTTTAAGTGACCAGAATGGATTTACGTTCCATTTTTTCTTAACTACTTCATGAAAAATGTTCAAGCCTATCCTTTCTTTTCCAATAATGCATTTTCAAACTATGTATGACAGATGAAGAAATATTATTTACCTCTACCTAAACAGTAGTTCTGCTTAATGTTATATGGTCCTTTTTAGAAACATTTTTAGAGGCTCGGAACCTGTGGCTCAACGGGCTAAGGCGCCAGCCACATATACCTGAGCTTGCGGGTTCAAATGCAGCCTGGACCCACCAAGCAACAATGACAGCTGCAACCAAAAAATGGCTGGGCATTGTGGTGGGTGCCTGTAGTCCCAGCTACTTGGGAGGCAGAAGCAGGAGACCCGCTTGAGCCCAGGAATTGGAGGTTGCTGTGAACTGTGATGCCATAGCACTCTATCCAGGGTGACAGCTTGAGGCTCTGTCTCAAAAAAAAAAAAATTTTTTTTAGAGACAAGGTTTCGTGTCACCCGGGCTGGAGCACAGGGCAGTG
Organism: Arctocebus calabarensis; assembly: GCA_963573935.1. Lineage (NCBI taxonomy): Eukaryota > Metazoa > Chordata > Mammalia > Primates > Lorisidae > Arctocebus > Arctocebus calabarensis. Next base: position 3,657 of record CAUYON010106892.1, read on the forward strand.
ATCAGAGCTCAATGTGATGTTAAAATCCTGGGCTCTAGTGATCCCTCTGCTTCAGCCTTCCCAGTAGCTAAGAGGCACACATTACCCCGTCTGGAAAATTAAAAAAAAAAAATTGTTTGTAGAGTCTCACTATGTTGCCCAGGCTGGTCTAGAACTCCTGGCCTCATCCAGGTAGGAATTGATCCTCTCACCTCAGCCTCTCACATAGCTGGGAATATAGGTGTGGGTCACCATGCCCACTCGATCTTGTATGTTAGCACAAATTATACCAAGAGTAAAATCTTAGTGGTGTAATAAAACTGTGAGTTATTAAAAATAAAATATCTAATCTAACCTTTAAAATAGTTTAATTAATGCATGTCATATTACTTTAATTCACAATGAACGAAGCTTGCTGACTGCTAAGTGTTACTCTACTAGTGGCAGTCCAATAGGACACTTAGTGAGCAGATAAGAATAATTGAAAAGTATTGTACTGACTGTCTATGAATGAGTGCATTGTGTAAAAATATGTTTGGGTAAGTTTACAAGTTTACACAAGTTTAAGTAATTAGCCTAGTAATATTATATTATTAATAATACATTAATTTGAATGTTTTATAAATTAATAAAAGTTAAAAAGTTGTTGCCACATTATATAATTATATTAATTCTATTGCCTCTTTTGTGAACATCTTAAGTAAATGGCAACTGATCTGAGAAATACATCTTTCCCTTGTCTAATCCATATCAACTGAAATTTCAAATATTAACAACAGAATGAAATAATTTGCAGAGAATTCTTATAGATCAGATTGTATTGTCTTATTTAATATAATTTAATTCATCATTAAGCTTTTCTGTTCAGAAACTAGAGAGAATTGCTCCTTTGTGAAAAACTTCACCCTTTCATAGTTTTGAACCTCCATTTTCAGAGTGAAGTGTTTCCTCTTACTCTCCCATTTCTCCTAGAAGCAGAGATAAAGCACTGAGTTGATGCTACTTTCTGTCTTCCAGTACGTCAATGGTTTTAAACTGTGAACTAAGGGTAGAATATAAAACTAAGCAGATTTTTAAAATTATCAAAGTTATTACTATTGTACATGTTCCATTTCTAGCAGAAGGGTATGGGCAAGTAAAAGAAAATATTAATGACTTTATATATCAAAAAAGATGTACCTAAAGGAGTTGAAGAAACAATACAATGAAATACATAGATCAGAAAACAAACAAAAAGAAAGAGCTCACACATTATTTTACAAGTAGATTATGGTAATAACTTCCTAATTAGTCACCAAACTCCAGCATGTGCCTTCTAGAATCCATCCTTTTTAAAAATACTTTAAAATCATAGCTGTGTATATTAACGCAATCATGGGGCACAATGTGCTGGTTTCATATATAATCAGAAATATTTTCATCAAACTGTTTAACATAGTCTTCATGGAATTTTCTTAGTTATTCTGTGAAGGCAATATCCAAATTTGTCTTCATAATATAAGCCTTCCATGTTCTTATAACCTCATACAAAAGCTTCTGTTTCAAAGTTTACTGTTGATTCTAGGATCAGGTATAGCTCTTTGCAGTCTTTCCCACTACCACCTATCTAAACATCCCTGGTTCTATACCCCTAAACAGTTGTCCAACCCAGTCAGCATGCTTTTTTTTTTCTTTTACAAACACTATGCTTTTTAATTTTGTTACCCTTATTTTCGGGAGCTGCCACTCTCCCATTGGAAAGTCTACCTATCCTTCACGGGACAGAACAATGTAATAACTTGTCCAGCCCAGCACAGCACAGTCTCACTTCTGAAATCCCCGACATATTCCAAGGATTCTTACATGTGATTTTATGTTCTGCCAAATTATTCACCAATTATTATGTTTCATAAATTCATTCTTTCAGCAAGTATTGATAGAGCACCTATCCTTGCAAGGTGAATATTTATGATGCTATAAAAAATGATTCTTAGTTGAGGGAGCAGTTCTACCCAATGCGGAAAGGTTTGGGCATAGTTGGAGTTGTACAGGACTGAGAGATGCTACTGATGCTACAGAGGGGAGGGATAACTATCACGCAAGGGTATGGAACAGTCCCATAGTATGAAGAATTAGCTCTTTCAAATTGTGAGTGTAGAAGACTCCAAGATGAATCAGATGTGGTTCATGACCTCCAAGAGGTTATAGATTCAAAAGGAAGATTATATGAGTATCATGCATGAAAATGTTATATCTCACATGTAAGCTATTTAGTGTGAGGACCACGGTAGTTATTGTCCATTAGTCCTCATAGCGCCTAGTACTGTTAGTCTGAACATGTGATATGTATCAGGTAGAGATTTACTGCCTTGAACCCTATGAAAACAAAAGCCCTAAAACTCAATGTATACTAGGTCATCCATGGGAGGGATAGTTCTACGCATAGTTACAGCATCCTTGCTGCATTTTGAAATCAAGGAAGATGACAAAACTGTGACAGTAGAGCCTGCTAAATCTTCCAACTACTCCCTATGAAGTTCTGGGAGTAGAAAAAGCATCTTCTGACAATAAGTATTAAGAAATGGGAGCAACAAAGGGCTGCAAGAATATTTGAGGCCACAATCACATTTCTTGAACCGTGGGCTTCCTATAGAACATTTTACTTTATATAAATGGGTGCTGAATAGCTGCAGATTTGCTTTCTTTTTTCATGCCCTCTTCCTGACTACAGCAATCATGAGCTGCATGCATATACTGCAGAAGAAAATTTTACTCAGCTCATCTACAGAATATTCTTTGTTTATAACCAAATTGTATTCATCTGTACCTCATATTGGGCTGCAATAGTTAAGTTATAAATAGCTTTCATTTTACATGTTAACAATGAAGAAACAAATGTGGCTATCTAAGAACACTCCTTTGAATGTATATTATGCCTTTTTTTTGAAAAGTACATAAACTTTATGCATTTGCCTTTACAACAGCACTATGAGCTAGACATCAACTTCCCATTTTACAACTGTAGAAAGTATGGCCCTCGGAAATAAAGTAATTTGGCAGAGTCACATAGTCGGTGTCAAGGCCTGGACTAGAAACCAGAGTTCTTGACTCCCTAACAATATATTACTCAGGAGACTTCCTTTATTTGCTTTAGAGATAGGAAGAGTCCTTTAGGAAAAGCCACAAATCTACATACCATCCGCAATGCTAGACTCCTGCAATCTGTTTAGTTTTTCAGGATTTTCTATGTTGCACTGCTCTTAGTTAATGATACCCTAGAGGCAGCAGGGGACCAAAAACTGTTATTCGCAAAAGTTGGCATCAATCTACACTGCTCAACAAATTCTTGCTCAGTTAAGTTGAGCTCATTAAAAGGAACAAGTTTGGGACTTTTTCTTGCCTGCAACTTCCAGAAGAAATAATGAAAAATTTGATCAAAGATTGCTGGTAGGATTATATTAGACTCACAAACTAATGCCAAGTACAACAGGGCTGTAGGATATTCTTCAACAGACAATAAAGATCCTTATATACACAATCGAATCCTTTTGAATAAATAGCATAAAAGCAGATTGGTCCGGTGAAGATTAAGTCTTCATTGTTATCTTGTTACTGATAGTCTTAGTAATCCTTAAAAATTAGATATTCAAAGATTAACTTCAGATGTATCTACATGAATTAGCAGAAATTCTCAGTTTGTGGACATAGGAAAAAGATGTTGCCATGGAAAACTGAATATTGGATGCCTGAGTTATCTTTGGCTAAAATCTATGCCTCTCAGACTATGCTAAGGAACCAACCAGATCTAACATTTATGATTTATGACTTCAAATAGACTATAGATTCTTTAAAGACAAGGAAAACTCCTCACAGGCCAATCATTAGGAGAAATGAAATAATACATGTAAAGTGACTACCCAATGCTCAATATAAGTGACCATCAAATGGAAGAATTTGTATTAATATTTTTATTCACTGTAGTGACTAGCAAAGTGTTTGGGCACCACACATAGTTAATGCTTACATATACTGTTATTTGGCATCAAATTTGCAGATAAATAAAACATTATTTAAATTTTTAACAGTAGAGTAAACAAAATTGACTAGAAGTTGTAAGTCTACATTTGAGAGTATCAGAAAGTGGGTATGGATAGCATAAAGGCCAGTGCCGGTCTCCTACTTCTATGTACTAAAACCTATTTCCCAGATTTCTTTGTAGAACTGATAAGAACACCCAATGTCCAAAGACTCAAAAGCTTTTACATAAGTGTCAAAATGTACAAAGAATTATAAAAGGAAAACATCAAGACAAAAACTATGCAAATGACTCTGTTTTAACAGCCAGTAAAAACAACTTCCATGCTCATTAAGCTAGTAAATACAGTAGACCCTTGGAATGTTTGGATTTAACATTTTGAGTTTTGACTGTTCATGAAGTAAATCCATGAGTCCATGACCTGTAGTAACTTGTGATGTTGCTGACACCTGAATTTGGATCTATGGTATTGAAAGGGTGGTATACTAGAGTTGGTACAGTTAGTGGGAGTTGATTGATGGCCCAACATCATATATTCTATGCCCTTCTGGATTTATTGGGGTATATGTAGCAACTCCACTGCAGTGTTAACAGTTAACTTTGTTCCTATGTTAAAAGTGGTCCTGAAAAGAAAAAAAAAAAAAAACTGCTAGTGCTAATGCTGATGATGAAAAGAAAGTAATTCCTAGCTGGAAAATGACTTTGTAAATGACTTTAGTCTTGTATTTATAGAATCATTGATAGTCTGAAAAGGGTCTGTTAAATTTTTCAGTTATACTTTACTGCATATTATGAGGGAAATTATATAGTAGAGTGATATATGAGGATGAGGGGGAATCAAGAAGGTCTCATGGGCTTGTCTCATGAATGGAGAAGGTGTTCTGTCCTTCCGTTATGGTGCTCCATGAGAAGCAATAGCATGCTGCTCTCAATGGATAAGTTTATTAAAAATATTGCAGGAACTATTCTATGTGTTATCTCCCAGGCTATTCTGGAGACAGGGTTCATAATCTGGTTACAAGGACAATCAAATCATTATTAAAATTCCACAGAAACAATTAAAATGCATGTTCTCTCTAACAAAAACTGCAGGTCCTTATTAATTGACATTTCACAAACAGAGATGCCTTTAATCTTCACTAAATACATGTAAATGTATTCTTTAAGTCATTGCAACATTATGTAGCAGTTGGCACTTAGTCAAATTTTCTATTTGCACCTGATTTATCTTTGAATATAATTTATGCCCAGTATTGCTTTTGTTATATTCATTTTAAGGAAGCATTGGTTGAGAGCTTAAGCACTGTATCTTTAAAAAGAATTGTTTTTCACCCTAAATAAAGCATCATGGCTTTGCAACATATTTGTGTTGATTTTTAACAGCTGAGAATTAAAAACGCATTTATGGTTGAAATGTTTGTGAGTTAAAGTTTCAAAATGTACAAAGAATTATAAAGGGGAAACACAAAGACAAAGACTATGCAAAGTTAGATTATTATACAAAGGGTTGGAGAGAGGTTAGGGCACAAAATATTTGTATTCAGGTGTATTGCAATGTCCAGCAAAAGTTGGATCATCTATGAGAATACTGCAAAGGCATGTGGGACTTTCAGCTTTATGAACATTGGTGATTTCAACTGACAGGGAATCAAAAGAATAGGAAACCTCCTTGGCAATGTATGGCATAAGTTAATCTTTGTTTCTTCCACCAGATCAATGCTGTGAAACATAGTATTTTCCTTTTTAGTAGCACCGCAAAGCTTCCACTATGTTAAAATGACTTATCTGAATTCAAATGTGAATGCTTCTTTAGTGGTCCACTCTGTACTCCTGACTTTCCTCAAGGAATTTGAGCATTATGATCCCACTCAATAGCCTCTTGATGAGGTAAGAATAATCAGTGATGCAAGGAAAGGGAGTGGTCAAAGGAAGAGCATGAGCATCAGTCTACACTAGTCCATTGAGCAACACACAATAATAGCTACCAGCTATTGAAGATATAACTTTTGTCAGGCTTCACATATAGTAGGTAATTTAAAAAAATTATGGGTATACAATTTTTGCTAACCATATTTTATAAATGGGGATATTTCGATACAGGAAGGTTTGCTCATTCATCCCTTTATCCATCCTATAAATAAGAAGTGAACACTTACTATGTGAAGTAAAATGCCTAATTTGCAATCTCTAATATCCTGGGTTCCAGCATCTTGTTTCTGCTTGAGAAAACTCTCTCTCTCTCTCTCTCGAACAGATTTTGATTTTCACTTCTGCTCCCTCTTTTCTTGTAGCAACACCCATCCAGAAAGACATGCACACACCACAGAAGGAAAGCATAACAACCTCAACTTGCATGATAAGCCTGTTATAGAGCAGGATAAGCAGAGCCCTTCCCAACGGTAAGTAAGGGACATCTTGCTCCAGAACCACAGTATGTCATCTAGGCTCTATCTTCTTAAAACACATCACTGTATCTTCCTATAACCCCTGCTTATATTCTTAAAAGACATACTGGGCTTTTTGTTTTATTTTCTGAGTCTATTTTATGGTATAATAGATATTACTGCTCAGGAAGTTTTATAAGCCATTGTGTCAAAACGATACTCTCTGTAATTTCAACCAATGTTTCTAGTTACATCTATCCGTGCCCAACTAAGTAAATCCCTTCTCTCCTTGGCATATTTGTTCTTCAGATACTTATAGACAGTTTTCATGTTCCTAATTAGTCATTACTTTGCCAAGCTGTATAAAATTAATCCTTTTAATCTTTCCTCATAAATTAGTCTCTCTAGGCTCTTGGAATGCTCTCAGAACTGTGCACCTACCTCATTCCCTAGTTTTTCCTAGACTTTCGTTACAAGGTGTTCTCAATTTCTACATGCCTTTCCAAGGGAATCAAGTGGGAAGGAACTTTATGTGTTTCTAATTGGCAAATGGAACTCCATATTCACAGGTGTACCTCTACGATGGCTAGAATCATTATTCCAACATAGCAAGACTATAAAACAGCATCACCTCACAGTCTTGTTTTTCGTATTTTCCAGCCCTGTTTGTCTCACATTTCCTCTTTATCCCATACAAGGCATTCTAGTAGATTATTGCCATAAGTAGCTCCTAATCACCACATGTGTTTTAATATATATTCTCCAGGTGTGAAATAGCTGTGCTCAGCTACTTACAGAGATTTTTCTATGCCTTCTGAGAGTTTAGCTTTCCTTTGCTTTCTTTACCATACTATTCTATTCAGCATGACTCCAGAGCCAGACCAAATCTCACATCTGCCACTTTGAGTTCTGTGATCCTGGGCATGTTACTTAGCCTCTCTGAATTGCAATTTCATTACCTATAAAATGGGATAATAATAGTGCTAAACTTCATGAATACATTGTAAAGATTAATTATTATATTAAAACACTGAAAATAGTGTTTAAGTCATAGTGCTACATATGCATTCCCATATTTATGCTTTATAAAACTACCTTATTGTTTATAACAGCTACTATAGGCACAAGGGCATTCTAGTATTCCAGCTTTAACCTCTACTATAATTTTCTCTGTTGGCCACACAAACTAGATGTAATAAATGCCATAATTTCATGGACACTCAAACCTGTTTTGAATATGACTTGCTTATGTTCATCATAGGCAATTCTCAAGTTAAAATTTGAAGATGTCCTATAGTTATTATTTTTCCATTTATTTTTATCTCCTAAATCAACTACAATTGATCTAGACCTCTATATCAAAAGTACATTTGGATAGAGGGAATAGATATGAATTTAGTAATACACCAGAAAATGGTGACAACTAGGACTTACAGACCTGAGTTAAAAGAATTCTGGCTTAATATTACAAGACTAAGCTAAAAGAATATTTTGTGCTCAACATGTATTTAAATAAATAGACCTTTTCCACTGAAAGGGATCAACTTTTTCATGTTATGGAGAGAATTCAAGTGACTTTCTTGAAGTTATACATAACCAAGTCAGGAAAAAGCAAAATAAAATCTTTTGCAACAAGCCAATTTGCCATATCTGTATATCCTTAAATTCTAGTTGTACACCTCTGATTACATCCCCAAAGTACCCATTATTTTCCCTTGACTATACACCTTTAGCTGGATTTATAGATAATCTCTTATCACTTTTATATTTGGTATGAATAAATATGAGATTTTTTTCTTCTAGCATGTTTAATTTTCCTGATGATTTGTGTTTTTAGGTTACTATTTTAAAGCCTAATCCTTATCAAAATTATGGGGATTTTCAGACACCAAAGCAGGAAATTTGGGGCACAATCCTTTAGCAAATACATCCTGTGATATCCTTCAAATGAAACAATTCAGGGGGCTAAATTCTTCCCTAACCTCAATGGCTGATCACCAAAACATAAGTCAATTGTATTAATCTACCATTAGTAATCTAGCTGTATATATTCTAATTGTCTGGTAAATAATAACATGGATAGACCTTAAATTAATTTTCCAATGAGTTAAAGAGAAAATAAACATAAGTAAACCAGAATAAAATATGTAAAAAAAAAGTGTGCATAAAGGTTGTGTCTTAGTATATCCTAGTGAGGCCAAAGGTAAATAGACCAACCCAGACAACAAAATCAGGTATTTAAAAGTATAGTGATTCTAGATTCATTTATAGCTTATAGCACAAATTAAAAAACAAATCACTACTTTTATCTTAGTTTTCATTTTCCATGTTACAGAAGACCATCTGTTTAAGAGGGCATTTTCTGAAAAGGGCCTTTTCTTATTAACCTTGATCAGATTGAAAGTATTTCTTAGTAATTACCATTTAATTGGTATAAAATGTATTATCAGTGATTTAAAATAATTGTAAATTTCTCAAAATGTACTGCATAAAGACACACCAGATTGTCAGCAGTATCAAAGTTTAATTGATCTAATTTAGATCTCATCTTATCAAACTTTGCATTATAATTCTCTTTCTTTGACCAAACGATTGCAATCTTGTCACTTGTATTTATGCATGTCATTAACATATCAAAACCCTTCTGATATCAAAGGGTTGTGGTTCTTAAAAAATTTCCCTCTCCTTCCCTGATCAACTATTGAATTATTTAGTGGTGTGTTCAGCATGCAGGAGTGGATTTACCTTGAAGCTTAAACCTCAGGGCACCTCACTCACATAGGCCCCTTCTAAATATTCACTTTCATACCTAATTTTGCATTTGTGATCTTATATTCCTTTTTAAAAGATGGTCCCTCAAATTGTAGAAACCTCAGGTCCCGACAAAACCTGGATCTGCAATTGTTATGTATCTTCCAGAAAAAGGTTTTTCAGGGAAAAGCTGTAGAAACTTAGGACAACAAAAATAAAATATTTGGAACTCTATGAAAATTAGGACCATAAAATGTCATGATATGATATTTATCTCTCTGCGTCATGGTCAGCATCTTTCAAACAGTCAGATTGCAGTTTCCACAAACTGGGAAATAGGAAAAGTCAATCCATTGCAAAACCTCATTCCTATGCTTACTATAGGCAACTCTCATGTGTTATAGTATTTTAAAATATATCTAGATGTGTGCTACGTCATCGACTATCCTCCGAATCAGTATAGCATGTTCTGATTAATAAGATTCCATTTGGGAGCCAGTGTTTCATTACAAAATAACATTTCTATCTGTATGCACTGATTGCATGTATCTTGCAATATACAGGACCCTTTTCTGTGATGTTAAAAGTCTGGGCTCAAGGAAAAAAATTGATACTATTTATCATTTGGAGTTCTGCAATAAAATTTAGGCTCATGACCTCAGGAAACTGGTTTTCACCCCAGATACTTTTATTTTTTTTCAGAACGTAATCTGGAGTAGGGAGAATCTGACCTACAGTGCAGTCTCCTTTCTATAAAAGCCGCTTTACTTAGATATTGCTTTAATGTCAACTGTGGAGTCATTAAACAACAAGAATTATCAATAACACCTCTACCCAATCTTCATATTTTAGAGAGTCTCTTAGAAACTGTAGGTCTTGCCAGAGTGGATTCTGTTCCAGAATCATTCTTCCTCCTTCCCCTTTGGATTATTTTCCCTGTCATTGTCATTTCACTATTTAATAATGTTGTAGTTTTTCTTTTTTTGAGACAGAGTCTCATTATGTCACCCTGGGTAGAGTGCCATGACGCCACAGCTCACAGTAACCTCAAACTCCTGGACTTAAGAGATTCTCTTGCCTCAGCCTCCCAAGTAGCTAGGACTACAAGCGCCCACCACAATGGCCAGCTATTTTGTTGTTGTTGTTGTTGTAGTTATCATTGTTGTTTAGCAGGTCTGGGTCAGGTTCGAACCTTGGTTTTATGTGGCTGGTGCCCTGACCACTGAGCTATGGGCACTGAGCCAGCAGTATTCTTATAAAACCATTTTAATAAGGATATTTCCACAGAGTGGAAGAAATTCAGGCAAAGTAAAACAAAATTGTCATCACTGGGACCAATCCAACAGATAGAAAGAGCCCTGGATTGAGAAACAAAATATTGAGCTTCTTCTGGTCACACTTTCTCTACAAAATAGCTCTGGGACTATGAGTTCATTTTTAGTTGCACGGAAGCCCAAGTCTTCTACAGAATGAATACCAACCAGAGGAGGTAGGCCCTAATGTTTTCCCATTCATGTATTTTACTCATTGGACTTTCATGTCAAATATCATTTAAAGAAAGGACTCTGAAACAAAACAAAAAATAAACAAAACAATCCAACTTTAATTAAAAATTTGAAATGACTTCAAAGATCTTTTCCAACTCTAACATGCCAGATTACATAATTCTTCAAGTGATGGAACATTTTATCTTCTTTGTGTCTTCTAAGGAATAAGTGTTAGTGTACTTGCTTTGGTCATTTGCATCACTATCCTTATAATGTTTTTAAGGCTAGTACCTTAACCACAAACCACAACCCAAATGCTAGTAATTTTAGGTACTAGTGTTAGACAGAGGGAGAGACACTCTTTAGAAAGTACATCTATGGCACTCCCTCAAATGGTACCCCTCTGTGGTACCATTCATGAGATTATATAGGGTGGCCTTAGCTTAGTAATGTCAAGAATAGCTGAAGGAAACATGGATAAACACGAAGGAGTATCACGAGGAAGGAAATGAGAAGAAAAATATTGAAGATATAACCGCAAGGGTAAATGTAAAAGCTTATGTAAATACAGCAGGTCAAGTAGAATGTGAGTGCTTTAATGACTTTTAAAAATTATATTATTCATTATACTTTTCATTGAATAATAAAACCTATCATATGTGAATATATCCTATACTTTAATTAGCATGCACATTTTATTCAATAGCTTTAAGTATGACGTCAGTGCTCTTAGAGAATGAACTACTTGAAAGCTAAGGTTATTCATTAATTTCTCATCATCACAGAATTAGACATGCTTTGAGAAGAACAGTAAAGTAGTTATCTTTAGTCTTTTGCAGATCTACTTTTCTAAGTCCCCTTTTTCTATTTCAACATTTCTCCTCTTATTTATCTTAGTAGGTAACTCCTTTAATTTCACATGATCTTCTGATTTAATAGCAGAACCAACAGTAATACAATCTTCAGAAGTGTCCTTCTCTCCTGCTCCCAAGCCAAGCTAAAACTTACCTTTTCTTTAGGATTCTGCTCTCAAATGAATTCTGAAAATGACCTAGATAAACTAACCAGACAAAATATGTTAATACAGATAATTTTATTTTCATATGAGACTTTTAGAGGAATAATGCCGTAACTCTTTAAAAAATGAATTTCAGGTACCATAATGGGGTAGGTAGGTGCTGTTGAAGAAGCAAAACAGAGAAAAATATGTAGAGATCACATGAGAGAACACTGATCTAACATTATTCCTTTTTGTAATATATATCCAGTGCTCCCGTTAAAAGAAATATGATGATCATTTAATGGAGGATATTATTAGATGAAGCAAACAAAGGCTTAATAACAAAGTTCAAGGGAATGACTAGATGGTGAAATTTTTACAGCATCTGAACAGATGAAACGCTCAACCTCAAACAAAGGCATAGAAGTTAAATAACCTTATGCTGCATGACAGTTGGCTGCAGGAAGAAATAAAAAAGGAAATCCTTAACTTCCTTGAATATAACAACAATGAAGACACAAACTACCAAAACCTATGGGATACAGCAAAAGCAGTCCTCCAAGGAAAATTTATCTCTTTAGAAGCCTACATTCGAAAAACAGAAAGAGAGTGTATCAACAAACTCACAAGCCATCTGTTGGAATTGGAAAAAGAAGAACAATCTAAGCCTAAACCCAGCAGAAGAAAAGAAATATCTGAAATTAAATCAGAGATCAATGAAATTGAAAACAAAAGAATTATTAAGAAAATTAATGAAACAAGGAGTTGGTTTTTTTAAAAAATAAATAAAATAGATAAGCCTTTGGCTAGAAGTTCTAACTAGAAATAAAAAGGTAAAATCTCTAGTAACCTCAATCAGAAATGATAAAGGGGAAATAACAACTGACGTTACAGAAATATAAGAGATTATATCTGAATACTACCAGAAACTTTATGCCCAGAAATTTGACAATGTGAAGGAAATGGATCAATATTTAGAATCACACCCTCTCCCTAGACTTAGCCCAGATGAAATACATCTCCTGAACAGACCAATTTCAAGCACTGAGATCAAAGAAACAATAAAAAATCTCCCAACAAAAAAAAATCCCCTGTCTGGATGGCTTCACACCAGAATTTTATCAAACCTTCAAAGAAGAGCCTATTCCTATACTGCACAAATTATTCCCAAAAAATTGAGGAGGAAGGAATCCTTCCCAAAATGTTCTAAGAAGCAAATATCACCCTGATACCAAAACCAGGTAAAGACCCAACTAAAAAGGAGAATTTCAGACCAATTTCACAAATGAATATAAATGCAAAAATTCTCAACAAAATGTTAGCCAATAGATTATAGCTTATCATCAAAAAAGTCATACATCATGATCAAGTGGGTTTCATCCCAGGGATGTAGGGCTGGTTTAATATTCGCAAGTCCATAAACGTTATTCACCATATCAACAGAAGCAAAACCAAAGACTATATGATCTTTCAATAAATGCCAAAAAAGCATTCCATAAAATTGAGCATACTTTTCTAATTAGAACACTGAGGAGTATAGGCATAGGTGGCACATTTCTTAAATTGAATGAAGCTATCTATGACAAACCCACAGCTAATATTTTACTGAATGAAGTAAAACTGAAAGCTTTTCCTCTTAGAACTGGAACCAGACAAGGTTGTCCTCTGTCACCATTACTATTCAACATAGTGCTGGAAGTTCTAGTCAATACAATTAGACAAGACAAGAAAATCAAGGGCATCCAAATGGGTGCAGAGGAGGTCAAACTCTCCCTTTTTGCTGACAATATGATTGTATACTTAGAGAACCCCAAAGACTCATCAACCACAAGACTCTTGGGAGTCATCAAAAAATACAGTAATGTCTCAGGATATAAAATCAATGTCCACAAGTCAGTTGCCTTTGTATATGCCAACAACAGCCAAGATGAGAGGTTAATTAAGGACACAACTCCCTTCACCATAGCCCCAAAGAAAATGAAATACTTAGGAATATACCTAACAAAAGAGGTGAAGGACCTCTATAATGAAAATTATGAAACACTAAGAAAGGAAATAGCAGGGGACTTTAACAGATGGAAGAACATACCATGCTCATGGCTGGGAAGAATCAACATTGTTAAAATGCCTATACTTCTCAGAGCAATTTACCGACTCAATGCCATCCCTATTAAAATACCAACATCCTATTTTCAAGACTTGGACAAAATGATTCTGTACTTTGTATGGAACCAGAAAAAACCCTGTATAGCTAAGGCAGTCCTTAGTAATAAAAACAAAGCCGGTGGTATCACCATACCAGATTTTAGGCTTTTAGGCTGTATTACAAGGCCATAGTGGACAAGACAGCATGGTACTGGCACAAAAATAGAGACATAGATAGTTGGAATCGTATAGAAAACCTGGAAGTGAAACTAACAACTCACAGCTATCTAATCTTCGATAAATGAAACAAGTGTGTTCACTGAGGGAAAGACTCTCTATTCAATAAATGGTGCTGGGAACATTGGCTATCCACATGTAAAAGACTGAAACTGGATCTGCAACTTTCTCCACTCACACAAATTGATTCAAGATGGATAAAGGACTTAAATTTAAGGCATGAAATGACAAAAATCCTCAAAGAAAGAATTGGAAAAACACTGGAAGATATCAGCCTGGGGAAAGACTTTATGAAGAAGACTACCATGGCAATAGCAACAACAGCAATAGTAAACAAATGGGACTTAATTAAACTGAAAAGCTTCTGTACAGCCAAGGAGACAACAACCAAAGCAAATAGACAACCTACCCAATGGGAAAGGATATTTGCATATTTTGAATCAGACAAAAGTTTAATATCCAGGATCTATACAGAACTTCAATTAATCCACAAGAAAAAAAAATCCCATACATCAGTGGGAAAGAGAGATGAATAGAATCTTCTCTAAAGATGACAGACGAATGGCCAGTAACACATGAAAAAATGCTCATCATCCCTAATTATTAGAGAAATGCAAATTAAAACCACCCCGAGATATCATAACCCCATTGAAAATGGCCGATATCACTAAGTCTCAAAATTGCAGATGCTGGTGTGGATGTGGAAAGAAAGGAACACTTTTACACTTCTGGTGAGACTGCAAACTAACACAACCTTTTTGGAAGGAAGTATGGCGAAACCTCAAAGAACTCAACCTAGACCTCCTGTTTGATCCTGCAATCACATTACTAGGCATCTATCAGAAGGGAAAAAAAAAAAAAAAAACTTTTATTATAAATACACTTGTACTAGGCTGTTTATCGCAGCCCAATTTATAATCACTAAAATGTGGAAACAGCCTAAATGTCCTTCAACTCAGAAATGGATTGGTAAGCTATGGTATATGTATACCATGGAATACTATTCAGCAATCAAAAAATGGAGATTTTGCAGCATTTGTACTAACTTGGATGGAGGTGGAACACATTATTCTTAGTGAAGCATCACAGGAATGGAGAAGCATGAATCCTATGTATTCAACTTTGATATGAGGACAATTAGTGACAATTAATGATACACTGGGGCATGAGGGAAGGAGAGAGCAGACCAAGAGAGAAGGAGGGAGGGGGTGAGGGAAAGAACACAAAAAAACAAAAAAAGAAAACAAAATAGTGACGAATTCTTACATAAATTGAATTTAATTTTGACCAAAGTACATTATTTAAACATTAATTTTTAATTCAGCTTGTTAATATGTTGTTTAGGATATTGCATCCTCACTTATAAGTGAAATATGTTTGTAATTTCTCTTTATAATAATATATTTTCTCCAATTTTAATATCAGGTATATTCAAATGAAGTAGAATGATTTTGAAGTATTTCTTATTTTTCTATTGTCTATAAGATTTGCAATGATCTGTTTTTTTAAATTACCTTTTATATTTATTTATAAATATTAGTTGTCTATTTTTTGAGACTTTGGAAAAAAAATAAGAAGTTAACTGATGACTCCATACTGAGCCTCAGAGTCAAAGCATTCTATGATAGACATATTCTTATCTGACAATGTGAATGTTACTTTTTTGCATTATTATTATTATTATTGCTCAATATTTCGATGCAGCAATTGTCTGATTTATTTTCTGTATGTATTTATCTTTGTTAATTCTTTATGATGTTTTTGTTTCCAGTCCTTATCTTAAACATTGTTATTGTTGTTAAATTTTTAAGCCTTTTTAATTCTGTGAAGGCAAAAAGTGGAAACTAAATAAACACATGTATATGTAAAAATAAAAAATAAAAAAATCTGAACAGATGATAATTATATGAGTTAGATTTAGGCCTAGAGTTTCAAAACAGGCTGGTCAGTATAGTAGGCAAGTAAAGATACTGACTTGCAAGGAAATCACATCTGGGTAGAACATTTAGGAAAGGTTAATTTGACCTTGACTTTTAGAGATGAGTAGGTATCTATCCAATTACAAAAATTTAGAAAGTTATAAAGTCATTGCAATCTACAGAATCTTTATTAGTAATCCCAAATTAAGATGCAAATGTATTTCTTTAACCTAAGTATTATTCATCAATAACCACAACAGAGATATTTAAATTCCACATGGTGGCATATTTATTGACAGCCTAGAAAAATTCACTTCTTTCTATTAAATCCAAGTCCTTATACAAGGTTATTCTTCTATGAATGGCAAATGAACCATATGATAGAACGGAGAGCTAAAATACTACCAAATCTTATATCCTGAGGTGTAATTTCAAATTTGTTAGAAGATGTGACAATTACCTTTTTAATATTTAAACACCAGTGTTAGTATTCCATTAGTGATTCATTTCTTAATGTTTAGTACCTTGATTTTTTCTGAAATATACCCAAAACTAACGGTACCCTACATGATCCCAAAGATAAAGAGTGGTCCCTGGTTTTATTACTGATTGCAAGCAAACTAGATTCTAGGTTAAGACATACTCCATTCCAATGTATATAGCTACAGGGAAAATTGGAACCATGTTTGTTTGATTTGTTTTTCCTTTATTCCTGAGCACTTTACTGCATGTGGCTATACCCGATCTTTATTAAATGCCAGGGAAATTGTGAAATCTACATTCAGTATTCAGAAAAAAAGTCATTTTTATTATTATAGCAGGTAGGTATAACCCTTTCTATGGAGATTCTGCATATATTGTAACTTCAGTGCAGGTAGAAAATAATCTGTTCCCAATCATGCAGACAGTGAATTATATCACCTGTCAGCTTCAGATTCCTTTCTATCATGAAATTCTTCATTTATTGCAAGAGTTTAAAGCACTTCAGTGACTCTTCCAGCTTAAACCAAAGACAGTGTTACCAATTAATTGCCATTAAAAGATCCCCTATATATGCAATAGTATACCATTTTTCATTTAGAAAACACTAGAAACATATTCTACTACTTTTTGTCTTGAAGAATCAGACCAACTACTTCCTATACTTTCACTCCTTATTTGGAGATAGTTTGGAAAAAAAATATTGAAAGAGTAGTAATAAACACAGAAAAAGGGCAGCACCTGTGGCTCATCGAGTAGGGCACCAGCCCCATTTACCGAAGGTGGTGGGTTCAAACCCCGCCTCAGCTGAACTGCAAAACAGAAAAATAGCCTGATGTTATGGTGGGTGCCTGTAGTCCCAGCTACTTGGGAGGCTGAGGCAAGAGAATCACCTAAGCCCAGGAGTTGGAGGTTGCTGTGAGCTGTGTGACGCCACGGCATTCTACTGAGGGTGATAAAGTGAGACTCTGTCTCTACAAAAAAAAAAAAAAAAAGAGAGAGAGAGAGAGAAAGAAAAGAAAAGGGGGAAATTTTAAACTTTTACAATCAATTTTTAGTGTTGTAAACTTAATTGAAAGGAAGCTCACTGAATAAGCAAACCTGTTCACTTTTTACACATGTATTAAAGGATCAAGGAAAAAGTACAAAACGTTACCCTTTTAAAAGGTGTTATTTTTATCCACATGTATGTATTTTAAAAAAAAAGTTAATGTTGCTCACCAATTGAAAATCTTTCTTGAACCTCAGTCAAAAAACCTATAGTCTGTTTGAATACAGTAGTAACCTTAGACATGAGATGTCTCGGATGGCTTGCCAAAGAACTAAAGCATGGGAGCCTTCACAAGTATTTCTAATAAGCAAGAAAATGTCCTAGATAGCTACACTATGTTTTTGTCAATGGCCATACAATTCCTAGTTGTGCTTCGCTACTTTTTCACTTCTATAAAATCCCATGTCTACTGATTAAAGCCAAGCATTGATGAGAGACCAAGGCTAGATTTCAATCTTCAGAAGGTCAAGTTACCTTTTCTCTGACCATGGGTACAGAAGAAAACCTAACCACAGTCAGCTGCTACTAACACATGTGCCAAGGGTCACATAGGAACTGGCAGGGCTATCTGCATTCCTAGACAACTCAAAGAACATGTCCTGCTGACTGTGGGTCAGTGAGGTCATCTTCATTTCACCTCTAACCTTTTCATTCCCCTAAATGAAATGACTTCCCTAAAATCCAGACAACTGAGAAGGTTAAAAGGAACCAACAGCAGGCAGCGAATTTACATATCCAAGTATGTGTGTGTGGTGAGGACTAGGGCAAGAGAATATATTTAATTAAGTTAATGAGGTTTATTATTACCCAAGAACTGTTTAATAGAAATACTCAAAGGATATGTACCTCTGTGGGAACAATTAAGTGTTAATATTGTTATATTGTTAATATTAAGTGTAAAAAGCAGTGATATTTTTCAATATTTCCCCGAAGATTCCTATTCAATAGATGTTTATAGTATTTATATATTTCTGGTCTAGAGAGACTTATAAATGTCGTTTTAAAGTAAGAACTTTGTTGGTTTTAGAACTAGTTTTTATAATTATTTAAAAATAAATTTTAGCATATATGAGTTATTAAATATTTTAAGCATCCCCCATGTTTTGAGATTATCCAGCAAAACATGGGGGTTTAAGGTTTACATAGCAAGAACAATAGCAATATTGTTTCCCTCTTTTAGCTCAGAGTTTACAAGCTGTAGGCATCCATTTTGAGTAATGCATATTAGTTAGAATTTACTACTAAGCTGTCAGTTCACTATAAATCATTTTTAGAGACCCCAGCTGTTTTTATTATGCTACCTTTAAAAATAAATCATTAAGAAAATTTCTCAGGGAAATATGATGGTGCCAAATATCTGTCCAGGTTAAGTGAGAAAGCACTAATTCTTAATTCAAATAATAGAACACGCGCAAGCATATTTCATAAATTAGTGGCAATTAAAACTGAAGGGCATTTGTATGTGCACTGTGAGTGAGTGGGATCACAGAAAAAGGCTCCTAGAAAGAATTTTTTCTACTCATTTTGCATTAGCCATTAATTGCCACTAAACTATACAATATATATCCTCTCTCAAATACCTAGATTGGTGCATAGTCAAGTACAGTTAATTTCATTAATTCAAAGGTGACTTTCTAAATCCAACTCCAATTCAGAAACTCCCTTTTATGTTTCTGTTACACTTAATGAGGATTTTTAAACTCCACCTTTTAATTTTTAGGTTAATTGTAACCCAAAGGACACTAGTTACCTTTTGACACTTCCCCAAATTACTTGTTAACTGGGAGACATACTCTCAAACTAAAGTCAAGAGGGTCAGAAGGAAAAGCAGTAGCTTCAGGACAGAAGGGTAGGAAAGGTTTCTAGCAAAGTCACTTAGCAAAACCATTTAGCTAGAAGGCATCCTGCCAATTTTAAAGGCAAAGAAAGTTCCTGAAAATTTCTGCAGTCTTTCCCAGAAGCAAAATATACTTTCTGCAATTGAGATTACCTTTCTCTTAAGTATGCTTAGCTCCTCAAGGAATTCCAGAAAGAGGGCAAATCAAAACCTGTACTGTTCCCCCTTTGCCTTTAGGAGTCCATTTAAATGATAGTCAGCTATTTTCTTTCCTAACAACAAATGTTTCCAAGCCATTTTGGTATGTTTCAGAGATAGGGTCTCACTATGTTGCCCAGGCTGAAGTACAATGGCTATTCTCAGGTGGGATCATAGCGCAGTGCAGCCTTGACCTCAAGTGATCCTCTGGCCTTAGCCTCTTGAGTAGTTGAGAATACAGGTCAATTCTACCACACCTGGCTTCCACATCACTTTAAAAGGGAATCCTACTATCTCATAATTCCCTGGTTCAATCTACATTGACTAACACAATTTGAACAGAGAATACAATGATGAAAATAGCTATAGGTGGCAGCACCAATCTACCAACAAAGAGAGATTAGTGGTTGTCTAGCACTGGGAGATGGCATGAAAGGGTAGAGAGGTGCCATTTAAAGGCTACTGGGTGGGAGTTGTTTTTATTATGATTAAAATGTTCTAAAATTGACTATGGTAATGGTTGCATGCATCTATGAATATACTAAAAACTGTTGAATCGGTGAATTCTATGGTCTGTTAATTATGTCTTAATATAGTTGTCATTACAAATGTAGGCAGGAGGCTTGGCGCCTGTAGCACAATGGTTACAGCGCCAGCCACATACACCAAGGCTGGCGGATTTGAACCTGGCCCAGGCTAGCTAAACAACAATGACGACTGCAACAAAAAATAGACAGGCATTGTTGCGGGTGCCTATAGTTCCAGTTACTCAGGAGGCTGAAGGCAGAGAATTGCTTAAGCCCAAGAGTTGGAGGTTGCTGTGAGCTGTGATGCTATGGCACTCTACTGAGGGTGACATAACAAAACTCTGTCTCAAAAATATATATATATTGTAGGCTGGAAGTATATGTAGCAATTGAAAGTTCAGAATGGTTACCTAGCTTCAAATTCTGGTTCTTGAAATTTTAGCCTAGGAACTTGAGAAAATTACTAAGTAACTTAGGTAACATTACTGAGCTTCAAGTTTCATATCTGTAACATAGAGGAAATAAGAGTACAGGGTAGCCATAAAGTTTGTGTGCAATTTATGGACACCCTGTACCTATGTAAATCCAGGTATTGTGAATATTAAATACAATCATGCATGTAAACATGCTCAGTCCAATACCTGAAACAAAAGAAGCTCTCAATGTTGGCTATTTTCTTTAAAAAAAAACTTTATTGAGATATCATGCACATATCATAAAATTCACCCTTTTAAAGTATATAATTCAATGATTTTTAGTATATTCAAATAATTTTGCAACCATCCCCACCAATTCCAGAACCTTCCCTTCCCCATAAAAATAAACCACATACCGATTAACAGCCACTCTCCATTCCCATCTCTCCCAAGTGAGAACCACTAATATACTTTCTATCTCTAAGAATTTGGCTATTCTGTGAATTTCATATAAATGGAATCATACAATATGTGGCCTTTTGTGTGTGGCTTCTTTCACATAGCATAATGTTTTCAAAATTTAAGTTGTAGTATGTAACAGTATTTCCTTCCTTTTTATGGCTGAATAATAGTTCACTGTATGTATTTGTGCAGGGGTCCTCAAACTTTTTAAACAGGGAGCTAGTTCACTGTCCTTCAGACCATTGGCGGGCCGGACTACAGATTTAAAAAAAAAAAAAAAAAACTATGAATAAATTTGTATGCACACTGCACATATCTTATTTTGAAGTAAAAAACAAAATGGGAACAAATACAATATTTAAAATGAAGAACAAATAAAGTTAAATCAACAAACTTACCAGTATTTCAATGGGAACTATTGGCCTGTTTTTGGCTAATGAGATGGTCAATGTCCAGTTCCATATTTGTCACTGGTAGTGGTAACAAGTGATGCAAGTGTGCTTCAGTTAGTCTAGATCTGGTTGGAGATTTCAGATGTTTCATTCTGGAAAATGTCTGTTCACAGACATAAGTGCTGCCAAAGATGGTTGCCATTTTGAGTGCATGGTTCCTGAGATTAG
>CAUYON010106893.1:0-29678 GCA_963573935.1 Arctocebus calabarensis
CACAGCAACCTCCAATTCCTGGGCTCAAGCAAGTCTCCTGCCTCTGCCTCCCAAGTAGCTGGGACTACAGGCGCCCGCCACAACGCCCGGCCATTTTTTGGTTGCAGCCACCATTGTTGTTTGGCAGGTCCAGGCTGGATTTGAACCCATGAGCTCAGGTGTACATGGCTGGCGCCTTAGCCTGTTGAGCCACAGGCGCCGAGCCTCTTTTTGAGTTTATTAATATACCAATGCAGTGATAAAACCACATAGCCAGGAACTAAAGAGGAGTTGGAGTGATTCTCAGTGATGTATGTAGAAGCATTAAGGTCTCAAAGCAGAAAATGTAGCATCTTTGTAATGAGTTGTGATTCTTGGGGTCACCCGACAGGGTAGGAAACAGAGCAAAAGAAGGAAGAAGGACCAACTGTGAACATATTACTATGTCTGAACACCCAAATTAAAGTTTAAAACATATTAAATATATATGATAAATGATATATGATAAATATGGGCTGTTATACACTTGACATAATTTGTTACTTATCCATCTTAACAAGGATCAGATTTGTAAACCGTGCAGCGTCTAACATATCTTAGAGATTTAATAAAATTCCCAGACAACTAAGAAAGCATTTTTTTAATTAAGTTCTGTTGGTCATTTACAGCGCTCATGACCAAAAGATAAAAGCCACCTTAGCTACGTGCACACATACATACCTACCTACCTATACATGCATATAAGACAGTCTCTGCTGTTGGTTGTACCCATTCTGAAAATAACCTGCTAAATTGAGGCCTCTTTTTTTCTGTCCTTAAAGGGTGATAATTTTTCACTTCTCAGTATAGGTTCAGGAATAGCTTATAAAAAGTGGTTAAAGACTTTAAAAACTTAGGAGTACCTTATAAAACTGAGTTAATGATCATAGGTCTTGTGGGCTGAAAATTTGTGCCCCCCTCCCATTCATGTATTGAAGCCCTGTTAATTTGATGGCATCTGAATGTGCAACCTCTGGGTAGGAATTAGGTTTAGATGAGGTCGTGGGGGGTGTCTATGATGGAATGCTGTCCTTATGGGAAGAGTAAGAGACCAGAACCTTCTCTCTCTGCCTCGTGAGGACTCCGCACAACGGTAACCATCTGCCAGCCAGGAAGAGAGCCCTTGCTGGGTCACCAAATGGGCTGGCACTTTGATCTTGGCCTTCTTTGCCTCTGAAAATGTGCACAATAAATTCTTCTTGTTTATGGCACCCAGTTTATGATATTTGTTATAAGGCACCAGGATATCTCTGTCTCATATAACGTTGTAATCTCAGATTGTAGAGGGTGGAGAGAGGAGGAGTTCTCCAGACCAGTTTGAGGCAATAAAGAAGGCATATTTACGTGAATATTATGACAGTAAAGACGTAAGTTACTGTTATTTATTTGGGGATAAAAGTCACAGAATAGTGCACAATGTATCTGAACAGAATCAAATGAACAATGAAGCAAAAATATTGAAATACCTACCGAAAGGAAGGCTGTCTTAGAGCCCAGGAAGACTATTCCAGGTGCTTCTCCAGTTAACGTGGCTTGTCACTACTCACTTGGGTGATAGGAGGAAGAAAAAAGATAACAGAATTCCCTGAGCTTGAATCAGCATGCCCTTTCTTTTTCTTTTAATCTGCCCTTTCTGTGTCTCAGTCCCTGGTCCACTCTTCAGCTGCATGAGCATCTCGTCATTCTCCTTGTCACCAACAAGAATGAATTTGAGTGATTCACAAACCTTCCCTCACTAGACTGAAATTCTACCAAACAGAACTTGATTCATTTAGTTAGTGTAATTTTAGCAAAGAGACTTAATAGCCCATGAAAACTTTGATGGATTGGCAATGGTTGCCAGGACTAAGAAGGACTCTTGGGGCACATCTGAGCTCCATATAGAGACCTTGGTGCACTGGTGATGTTTAGCTTGGTTACATAAGGTATCAGGAGGACATTCTTGTGTCAGATCTGCTATCCATAGGAAAATGCATTATCTTCTCTAGAAATCTTTTTTTTTTTTTTTTTTAGGCTACATGAATGTTAGACTGTTTCATCTATTTTAAACAGCTGTTCTCTTTTGTGTACCTAAGAGCTTTCACCATTCCTTCCAGACTTTGTCTAAACTTCACTTTCTCTGAAAAGCCTTCCCTAGCTTCTTAAAACTGCTTCTAACATGCCTAGATGGTGAGCTTCCCTGCAGCTCCAGCAAAATACCTGTCTAAAAGTTGGCACCAAAAGAATGATAAGGGAGTAAATGTTAACTTTCAAGACAAATAAGGATCTAGTGGAGGAAAAGAGAAAGCAAATAGTATTGAACATGGAAAGTTAGACATGAAATGAACACTCAAAAAGTGAGGATGTTTTGTAGGCATTTGGAGGCTAAGATCTGAGAAGAAGGCAAAGAATCATGAAGGAAATGACATTTGAACAACACCTGGACAAATAGATAATATTTTGATTAGGATAAGTGGCAAAAATCATTGGGGATGAAGGAGGAGCAGGGGGAGGAAGAAAATGCTCTCAAAAATGCCCTCAATGGTATTTATATCATTGTGTATTATTGGCCATGTTTATATGATCTAGTTTATCTAATAGAACAGATTCTGCTTTGTTGAATAGTCAGAGAAGGTGAGCATCTATGTTGTAGAAGTTCAAGGTCAAATTCTCCTTATCCCTTCACCTACTCTCTCTAGGAACAGAATCTCATAGCAGAAAGGCAAAAGGATTGTTGGAGCAATGCAGGAAAAAACAAAGACTATGGGTGGTGACTGTGGCTCAAAGGAGTAAGGCGCCAGTCCCATATACCAGAAGTGGCGGGTTCAAAACCAGTTCCGGCAAAAACTGCAAAAAATAAAAAATGCGTATATATGGCTCGGCGCCTGTAGCTCAATGGGCTAAGGTGACAGCCACGTACACCTGAGCTGGCGGGTTCTAATCCACCCTGGGCCCACCAAACAACAATGATGGCTGCAACCAAAAAATGGCCGGGCGTTGTGGCGGATGCCTGTAGTCCCAGCTACTTGGGAGACTCGCTTGAGCCCAGGACAAGAAGGTTGCTGTGAGCTGTGATGTCTTGGCACTCTGTCCAGGGTGACAGCTTGAGGCTCTGTCTCAAAAAAAAACAAAAAACAAAAAACTAAGACTATGCTACCAAAAATAAATTTTCTATGCATTTTATTTTTGCCAAATTAGGCCTACAAATAGGTCCTGATGAAATAATAAATAAACGAAGTGCACATTTCTTAGAAAAAGGAAAGCTAAGGAGGGAAAGACATGGGATACTGACCAGATGAGGAAGTTGTCCTGCAATGAAAACCTCTGGTTCATAGTTGCAGCCTGAAAACCTCTGGTTCATAGTTGCAGCCAGTGAACTTGTAATGGGACAGACAAGAGGAATAAGAAAATTCATCTTTATAGAGAGGCAAGCAGTTAGCTTCAAACAATTGGGGTTTGACTTGGAATTTTTCCCCAAGTGATTTTGTAATTCTCTTTTCTTGTTCGCAAAGTGGGAATAATGATCATTATGGTGGTGATGATGATGATGATAATGATGACTCAAAAATCTTGTGAGGATTAAATGAGCTAATACACCTCGTTACGTTCTTTGGATATAATAGGAATCTAATATAGTATATGGTGGCTGTATATTACAGTGCTACCATGTGCTAGGCATTTTAATATATGTTATCTGATAGTATTCTCAACATCACCTGTAATAAGTTATATGAAAATTAGTATACAATTAAACAAACAATTTCAGAGAATTAGGTAAAAACTCGGATTCTATACTTAGCCAATTTGACAGATCTAGGTCTTGGACTCTGGATACCAGACAACCAGACACTGTAATGTTTCCATTACACTACACTACTTCATGAACATGTGACAATTGGAGCATACATTTTTTTTCTTTTAATTTTGTCTAGTGCTTTCCTTGACTCCACCTTTCAAGATTTCACTGTCCTTTGAGAGCATGTGGGATGTCACTTGTTAGTGTATCTGTATGTTTTCAACTCGTCCACCATTATCCTCATTTTCAATTTGGGGAAACAAGGTCCTAAGAAGTAGACCAGTGAAACCTTTTCCTGTTTATCAGTTTGCTTATGGTTTTAGCTACTTTGGATGTTTGTTAAAATGCTATTCGAACCTAGTGAAACATTAGAAATTTGTTAAAATGCTATTCGAACCCAGTGAAACATTAGAAATAATTTCTCTGTCTTGAGCACAGAGCAAGAATTCTCAGAGAAGAAACCCCCAGACCAGCAGCATCAGCAAAATCTGGAAACTTGTTAGAAGTGCAAATTATTTGGCCTTATATTCCTAATGAATTCAGGCCGTTGGCAATCCTCATAGGCAAAGCTGTAGACCTAATGAATCTGAAACTCCAAGGGGAAGAAGGTGGTAGGTAAGTAACAATCTATGTTTTAAGAAGCCTTCCAGGCAATTTCTAAATGCCCTGTAATTTGAGAACCACTGGTTGTAGGGTCTAAGCAGCATGTAATTTAGCTTTTGATAATAGCTTAAACTTGTAATGCATTGGTAACTTTTACCTTTTTCTTTTACTATACAGAATAATAAATGTTGGTTGAAAACAACTTGAGAATGTCATTAAAAAAAATTCATTGCCCTGGTTCTAATCAAGACATTAAATATCCTTGTTAGATCTGCTTTATTATTTAAGGACCATTTTCCAGGAAAATAGTACTCATTGCAAATGGCAACCTATTTTAATTACTGCACCTTTATTTAGTAACAAGATATTCTGTATGTCAGATTTCATCGCCTATGATTTTAAGTGTATTTCCCCTTGCTTTATCATCAAGGTACCTATGAAAGAAACCCAGCCTAGTTCCTTCTAAAAACATTGAGGCTGAGCTATAGATATTGTAAATATAAATTCAGAATTTTCCAATTTTGACCCTACCTTAAAGTTTCTGAAAAGTTGTCATCTGTGTCCCAAATGATGGTTTTATAAGGATTATTACCAGGACAATGTGGATCCATCAAATGGTTTAGAATTTCATCCTGATCATGGGGAAATGAATTGTTTCTTTTTTAACTTTCAGAAAGATATTTATTCAGTTGTTCCATGCATTTCCTGGGCTGTCTGTATGTCCCAGAACATTCTTGTTTGATAATCTTCATCTTCATTGGTGTTTAGTTCCACAGCTGTAGACAGACCATGTTGGATTCTCTGTCTGAGAGATTAGGACAAGGGAGCTGAGGATGTGAATCCAGGAGCTGTGGGGTATAGAGAAGAGAAAGCCTGTCCACAGCAAGAAGCAATAGCCCAGGCATATCAAGGTATCACAGACCAGAGAATGGAGAGAAAGAGAGTAGTAGGAGCAACTGCCTTCATCCCTGATAATTTTTCTGGTGGCTTATTCTGATCTTCTGTATCACCTAAGGAAACTTCTCATCTTTAGGTTCTTTGAAATGCCCCATAATTTCATTGAAAGCTACCTTTTCTCCCCCTTTCACTCAATTTGAACGAAATTCTGTTATTTCTAATTCAAAGTGCCTTTAAATTACAGTGAATGAAGAAATGTTCCTGCTGCATTTAGATAGCAGGAAAGAAATGTGAGTGGCCTTGAAATAGAAGCTGAAATTGCTGTACCTATCAAAGCATTACTTAGGGGTATTGCCTATGGCTCAAGGAGTAGGGCTCTGGTTCCATATGCTGGAGGTGGTGGGTTCAAACCCAGCCCTGGCCCAAAAAAAAAAAAAATTACTTAAGAGCAGTTGGCAAAGTTACTCATATTGTCTACTGTTAAAAATGAATCAAATCTTTTAAGCTTTTCAATTGTAAAGAAAACAGTAAAAAATCTCATTTCAGTATCAATGAGGAATATATTTAGGAAGGAAGGCCACCTTGTGTTAGACAAAAATTGTTTTTTGGTAAATTTTTTTATTTTTTATTTTTTGGGATTCATTAACGGTACAGAGAATTAGGTTACCCTGATTGTCGTTGTTAGGTAAAGTCTCTCTAGAAATTGAGTTCAGTCCCCAAAGTCAAATGGGTTTTATTCAAGAGTTGTCAGAGTTCTGTGATACAAGGACCATGGACATCGCCCACTGACTGAGATTTGAATTCTGGCTGGATCACTTGCTACCTGTTACTCCAGACAATTTACTTGATTTCTGTCTGCCTCGATTCTTCTGTAAAATGAGGCTAAGAGTCGTCAAGCCTCCCTTGCGTGACCGGGAGGCCTGCGGAGGGTTTGGATCAGGGAGGGTCGTCCCGCGGTGGACGCGTGACCACGATCGCCACCTCGGTTTTGCCAGCTTCCGTGGCCTTGGTAATGTCATAAAAGCGAAGGAAGGGGAATCCGTGAACTCTGGTTGTAGAATACTGTTTCTTATAATTGCAACTCTAAAGTCACTTTCAGTTCCTCGTTATTGCCACCCTGTGGATTTCTTGGGTAATGAAACTCAAGACTGAGAACACTACAGAGAGCCCAGTTGCCACCGTGAGCGCCCTCTCCTGAGTTCTGGAGGAACTTGCACAGACATTTTCCTTTGTCAAGTCGGTTGTAGAGAAGTGCGCCCGAGTGAGGTGGTGATTATAATCCGCCCGCCTTCGTGCTCCTTTTCCCCAATTTTCGAATTTGAAGGCTGATTCGCAAATAATTTGAATTTGGAAGTTAGCCAATAGTAGCAAGGGAATTTAATGTCTCTTGACGTTCAGTTATACATATTTCCCACTTCCACAATTGGCTAATAGAGGCTTGTTTTTACCCTCACTTGCTATTTCCTCACTATTTACTTAGTGTATAAGCAGTAGTTAATTGATCGACTAATAAACTGGCCTTAGAGTGCTGCACTTACATTTGTGTAAAATGTAAAATATGCACTTGTGATAACCTGCTTCCTCCCTGTGTGTGCACGTATGCTAAATGCACGTGTGCATTTGATGCCCACATCACTTTAGTTGTGAGAAATTTATCTCTAGGTATTTTTTAAGGTGTCTGTGGGAGTTGTTTTCCTTTGTAGAAGGTTTCCTTTTTGCTTCTTTAACACGAAGACGTCACATTAAAAAAATTCTCGGGTTGAGGTTTTGGGGACTCATGTTGCCAACGTTTGAAGGCTGGTTAGTGGTTGTGAATTATCCACAGACATTATTTTTCCTTGTTCCTTTCTTTTCCAAGGTTGAATATATTTGTTGTTTTCCAAGTATAAATTTGTTGTTCACTTTTCTGAGTGGGCGAATTTTTTGTTTGTTTTAATTTGTTTGTAGTTCATCCCAATTGGGTGTAGCTTTATTGTATTCTAGGTGTAGGTGTGCAGGATGGGTAGAAACCCATAGAATGAATAGTTTCCAATTTAATATTTTTTCACTAGTCCAGCTTGAGTGTGGGCTTCAAGGCTGTCCCTATTCCTCCAAAGTTCAGGTTATCCTGGATTAGCGAATACCCTTAGGGCAGAACCAAATTTTAGGCTTCTCTCCCTGGATTCTTTCTTTCACTTCATTTTGTTAAATTTCTGAGAATTTCCCTTAATTTTTACCAATGTACTTAATATTTTTTCATGTTGTATCTTAGAATCCTAAATTGGGGGTTAAGATTGCAGTGGGATGGTTGTTCTTGATGCGCACAACAGCCACTCATTTACTTTCAGATTAATTTTAGGATCAGTTTCATGGAAGAATTCTATTAGGGACTTGGATGGCAATTTCACTAAATTTATAGAAAAATTCAGGGAGAATTAATGTCTTTAAAATATTTATTCTTATAACTTTTAAACATGACTTACCATTTCATTTACTACACCTTCATTATATCCTTCAGTACTGTTTATATTTTTCTCTGAAGCTCTTGCATTGAGCTTCTATACGCAGTTTGTTTTCTTGTTTTCCCAGAGACAAAGTTGCTTTGTCAACCCTGGTTGGCATGTGGTAGCGTCATCATAGCTCACTGCCACAGAGAACTCTTGGGTTTAAGTGATCACCCCACCTTAGCCTCCTGAGTAGCTGTAAATAGTTCTTTAAATTTCAATTTTCTATTGGTCGCTGCTATATAGTAACACTTATGTAGTACTTACTAGCACCAGGCATCGTTTGAAATACGTTAGTAACCTTTTATCTGTTAAACTTGTTCATTCATTTAAGCAGTTTTTCATTTCATTTCTCTTGAATTTTGAAAGAATGCAATCATCACCCATAGTTGTAGACTCTTTACTCATTTTATTTTTAATATCTGTGCTTTTAGCATAGTTTTCATTTTTTTTTAAATTACTTTGTCCAAAAAGAAAACTAAAAATACATTACTTTGTTCATTTGGTGTCTATCATTAGTGAAGTGGGTTTTTTCCTGTGTGGTTTGTCACTCTTGACTGCAGGTTTAATACATTTGCATTGAGAATTCCTCTTCCCTTGCCCCCAGTGTTGGAGTGGAGATGGCCAGCTCTACTCATATGAAATCTTCTGGCACAGGAATGAAGATTTTCCATTCCTTTTGGGTGTTGCCAACCACGTGGAACACTGTATTGCTTCTGTGACCCAGTTATTCATACTAACTTCCCCAGTCTAGAAGCAGATGCCGCAAATATTTTATCAATACATCAGAACAGACAAATGAAACAAATTTCACAAGAAATTTTTGAAAATGAATTCTAAAATAAAGAATAAATTCTTAACCGAGCTGGGAAAAAAAGAAGGAATGTCATTAGAAAGCCAGAAGTAAGTGCTGATGTGTGTGTGTGTGTGTGTGTGTGTGTGTGTGTGTTTGTGTAGGGAGTATGGAAACAGGGCCAACCTGTCTGACTTTCACATTCCATTCCTAAGCTATCACCTTAATGATGATTACCCTTGGCTCCCTACTCCTCTTTACGTTCACTAATTAGGAGTTTACAGAGTCTCAGGAACTAATCTCACCATATTAGCCATCTCACCTGGTTTCAATCTTTGCACTAGGAATTCCTTTCTCAATCCGATCCTGTCAGATTTCTATCTTTGACACACACACACACACACACACACATGCATGCACTCACTTACTTCTGGTTTTCTAATGACATTCCTTCTTTTTTTCCCAGCTCAGTTAAAAATGTATTCTTCATTTTAGAATTCATTTTCAAAAATTTCTTGTGACGTTTATTTCATTTGTCTGTTCTGATGTATTGATGAAATATTTATTAATACCTATTTATTCATTTTTTTCCTATTTCTTTCTCTTTTTTTTTTGTAGAGACAGAGTCTCATTTTATTGCCTTCGGTAGAGTGCTCTGGTGTAACAGTTCACAGCAACCTCCATCTCTTGGGCTTAGGCGATTCTCTTGCCTCGGTCTCCCGACTAAGTGGGACCACAAGTGCCCGCCACAATGCCCGACTATTTTTTTGTTGCAGTTAGCTGGAGCCAGGTCTGAACCTGCCACCTTGGGTATATGGGGCCGGCGCTCCACACACTGAGCCACAGACGCCGCCCTTTTTCCTATTTCTAATTGATTGAACTGTTAGTAAAATGGGTATTACTGACACCAGTAATGGAAAAATATTTGTATTCATCAACCTCTGTTCGACACATAGATCTGAGAAAAACTGAGTTGAGTAAAAATGGATAATTGTTGTAGGCTATTCTATACAAATTGACATCATTTTGCATGGCTCCAAAATTTTATAAATTACATCACCAATTACATTCTCTCCACAAGCCTGAGGCAATTATTTTAATTTCAAGTTGAAAAAAATAGGTCCAAAGAGTAAGTGAGATTTATACTTAGTATGCAACAGAGAAAGACTCACTACCCAGGGTAGCATACTGTTAATAGCACAAAATACACAGTCGATGGCCTGAGTTCAAATTTCACTGCAATTACTAGCTAGTTGTGTTCCATTAAACATTATTCAATTTCTTAGTTTCTCATCTACAAAATATTATTACTTATTGTACCGCCCTCAAAATGTTGTCATAAAGATTTAATTAAAAGAGCTTAGAACTGTTTCAATTGCATAGCATGCCCTCAAAAAATAATAGTAGTTGTTATTATTATTGCTATTATTTTGAGGTCATGTCCAGTATCTTTTACTACATTGAATCATTGTATGCATGTATCCTGAAGCAGTGGGCTGAGCCTCTAGGGTTACCTATTATTGAATGAGTTATCTTGCCTTTCTTATTGATTTGTACAACTTCTTTCTAACTTTTGGGTCCAAGTCCTTCTCAAAAACTTGTGTTGCAAATATCTTCTTTATGGTTAGCTCTATTGCTGTTTTGTCCATTGATGTTTTTATGGTTTCCTAAAAATCAAAAATTATTCAGAATGCATTCTCTCAATAATTTTCAAAACCCACTACCAGTGAGATACTGCTTTTCACTCTCTATTCAATCAGTCTTGTTCTACAAACAATTAAGTCTCTCTCTCTTAGTTAGCCTAGCTTTTAAAGCCAGTAGGTACATACAGGTATATACCCCTTTTTCTTTTTCATATTTGTCTATCTTGCTTCTAAGTTCTCAAATTTTTATCTAAAGAAAGTTTTTTCTTCCTGTTTTTCCTCTGCAGAAAGCCCAGTATTTTACTATCTTGAGAGAACAGGGTTGTTTTGCTTTGCTTTGTTTTGTTTTGTCTTTTCCTCTTATAGAAGGTCCGTGGAGGGTCTGCATGACTCCCTACCTCAGATGTACTTACCCAAGGATTCTGGCTGCTTTGATCTTATTGCTTTGTCAACTGAACACAAAGGCTTCCATGTTTGCCTGGAGAATCACATGAGGCTTTCCTCTGCTTCATAACCAAAATATGTCACTTCTGTTCATACTCATTGCCAAGAGCTCGTCAAAGGTTCTAGACAACTGTTGGGGGGCTGGGAAGTACACTTTCCTGACCTCTAGAAAGCAAGTGCCTGAGAAGGGAGTTAGTGCGCTGATGTAATTATCTCTGTCACAGCAGAAATGCCTCCTTTGCATTTCTAACTTAAAATAAGATTAGATCTTGTTCTGTAAGATTTTTGAACAAATCTGATTTTTAGAGCCAAGGTATTCCAGGCAAAAATATTTTTTAATTTTCCTGTTGCTGTTAGTTTTTAATGATTCTGTGGAGCAGCCAGTATTCACTCTAATACCAGGCTTTCTCTCCCTCTCTCTCCATATAAAGGGTCACTGTTAGTAGATCAGCTGAGCTGATTCAGCTCTCACAATAAAAAAAAAATAAACAAAACAAGAAAAAACAAACCCCCAAATCTTTATGCTATAAAAATAAGTGAGGTCATGAAGTAAAAATCTTGCTGTATCTAAAATGCAATATATGAAGATTGCATTGTTTTTTAAAATTAAACCTGATAGTGACATCCTGAGGAATTAATGATAGATAGAATCTGAGTAGTGTGCCATAACAAAGGTTGTTCATTCTAGAATACAAAAGAATGAAGAATTGTTTGTGAAAAATCCCTGAACAGTATGGAAAAAGTCACCCCAAACTGAGACGGAAACGAGAATGATTCAGACAAGTCCATTTTGGTAAGTGAGATGAATTTATTAGTGGCTATAAGGACAAGTCAAGACAAGAATCCTCTAGGCACTCACTCTTGGTCCACATAGGAATTTTCTGGGTACTCTCTCCTGGTGAAAACAGGAACTTTCTAGGTATACACTCTGGGTCAGTGCAGGAATCCTTTGGATTTCTGCTCCTAGTCAGGGCCAACCGTCTGGCACCCACTCCGGTGCGGTGGTGGAAGTTCTTTGGAGAGGGGGATCCACATCCACCCATTCCTGGTGCTGTCTTAAGTCCTTGCCCAGTGAGTGATGTAGAACTCTTTCATTGTATCATCGTATGTTCCCACTAAAGCAAAACAAGCAAGCCCAGTAAAACCATCATGGGTTGGCATGCAACCCATGTTATGTTAATGATATTAAAATTTTCCTCTAAGAGGAGATCTTAGAATTTATAATTAGCTGAAGAGCATTATAGGTGAGCTAACGCAGTTCTAAAGCAGTCAGGACTCATTTACCCTCATTGCTTCTGCCTCTGGAAAACCCCGAGGCTTATCTCCTGTAACTAGTCTTCTGTTTTGGCATTTTGCTTAATCTGTTTTGTAAAAATTTTGTTGTACTCTCCAAACTAACACAGCACAGATGTGGGTGTGTATGTGGTGGAGAACTTGTGTTTTTTTTCTCAAGAATCTAAGTCTTTATATGTTGTATAGATGTGATCATTATATCTGAGTTATCATGTAGGAGCGTAACTATTTTCAGGCAGGAGAATAGACCACAAAGTGAGACTCCATTGTTCCTTCATACCTTGATATTGTGTTCATTCCAAGAGAGACTACAACTTCCTATAAAAGACTGTAGACCTTTAGATTAAGTATTTGTTAAAAAAAAGAAAAAAGCTAAGACTACATACTGGGAAGCTCAGCATACTGAATTTGAATGGGTATTAGCCTCCATAAAGAAAGACACTCTTGTTTTCTCTCAGCATTCTATTGCTTCAAAGCAACACATTTGGTTAACCAACAAAAATAATCATAGTCCTTTTACTTTCTGTTTTCTTGTAGGAGGAATGTGGTGGTTGGCTTTGAAGAAACTCTCTGAAACTCTGTATGATAGGATATAAAGAGAAGAAAATACAAAATGAACTTAATATTTAACCCTGTTATGGAAGGACAGAAGCCTAACACATATCATCAACAAAGGCTCAGTAAAGTTTGAATAAGGTCATGCTCTTTTAAATCAGAATTAAAATCAGAATCATTTCTCTTTCAATCAGAATAACAGTCTTTAGAAGTTGCTGGTGTTTCTCTTCCTGTTCCACCGAGTGGTATTCACTTTTGTATTTTAACCTTTCTTTGAATGCCCAGCTGTCCTGCCAATCTCAATAACCTGGAGAAATATGAATGAGAAGCCTTTTCTAAATCCTGTGATGGAGAGCTTTCATAATGAGGAGGTACTGTATGTCATTGAGAACGAGACTATAGGCCAAGAATAATCCATGGCAATAAACTACAAAGGATGACAATGTGCCTTTATCTCCCTGTTCTTAGGTTTTGGGACGTTTGTGGGACACAATTTATTGTTGAGGGTTGGGTAACATTTTGCTGATTATTTCCGTAGACCCACCAATTCCCAAAGGATTGTAATGGAGACAAAGATAAAGCAAAATTATTCTCTGATAGTTCTCTTTATTTATTTATTTTTGTAGAAAGAGTTTCACTCAGCTGCAACTGGGGTAAAGTGCCCTGGCATCATAGTGATACCAGAATTTCCCTCTTCAGTAGGTCCTTGGTCTTGGGGATTCAAAGAATGAATCCACAGACCACAAATCAGTGGTAAGGTAGGACTTTTATTAGAAGTTAGAAAGAAGTACAGAAGAAGTAAAAAGCACCAGAGCTTCTGGAAGGGGGGAAAGAACTGAAGAACTCACTGGGGAGTCTCCACATGGGCTCTTATCTGGGGGTCTTAAGTCTAAAGGATTACATATGGCTGGCAGTTGGTAGATGGAAAAACATAACAAATGTATGAATGTAGTTCCTCCTTCACTAGGGTGAGGTTATCAGGTCCTTTACAGTCTTTGTCCCTGAGAAGGGATTAAAGTGTGTGCTCCTACCCAACGTGGAACCACCCAAAAAACCATCACAGGCTGCTTTGTTCATGATCTTATCACAGCCCAGAGGGTGTGTCCCAAAAAAGACAGTTGCTTGTGCCTGAAAATGGGGGTCTGATATCTGAGCTAACCTGGGTTTAGAGACTGGGGAGCTCCCTGTCTAACCCTAAGTGGTGGAATCCTGTATCAATAGCTCACAGCAACGTCAAACTCCTGGGCTTAAGTGATCCCTTTGCCTCAGCCTCCCGCAGAGCTGGAACTACAGGTGCCCACCACAACGCCTGGCTATTTTTAGAGACAGGGTCTCCCTCTTGCTAAGGCGGGTCTAGAACCTGTGAACTCAGGCAATCCACCTGCCCTTGGCTTCTGAGTGCTGGGATTACAGATGTGAGCCAGCGCTCCCACTTTGATAGTATTTTTTGCTTTATCATTTTAAGGTAAAGTTTAGGTTGATAAAATTAAATGAACAAAACTTTATATGTTTAAAGAAAAAAATGAAAGGGCCATATCTATAGAGAGATACTTTTAATTATATCTTACATACATTTTCCCTTATACATTAAAAACAATTCTGTTTTGTAAAGACAACACAAGTGGTAGGTGTTTGTTTAGAAGACCATGTTTGATTACCCATGAATAGCATGTTGTTCTTTCTGAGATTTGCACCACTAGATGAAGCCCTTGAAGAAATAACATTTCAGGAGCTGAAGCTTTGAGGATTCAGGTTTGGAATGGAAGATTCCAAGACCCCATATGGAATCAAACTTTGCTGTGATAGTTAAAGGCACTTGACATTGATTTTGGATACATACAGTGTCTAGCTGAGATGATGGTTTCCCCAACTTCTACTTGTTTCCTTATTTATACTGCTTTGAAGAACGCACCTTTTAAAATTTTCTCAACTGAAATTTTAATAATCTTCCTATCCAAATTGTGTGAATCAGGCCAAAGAAACACATTTTAGTTACTCAGTATTTTTTTTTCAGAAAAGGAAGGAGTGTTGTCTGATTTCTCTCTCAGGAAAACTGTCAGGACTTCAGCATAAAGAGAAGGACATTTAATAAGCCACAGGTATTTTGAATGGGGTCCTATTACCATAGTCTGTTAACATATGAATTTGGGCAACTAACCTCTATAAGCTTCAGTTTTCCTATTTAGCTCCTATTTAATGGAGGGAAATTTCCCCCAGCTTATGTGGTTTTCACAAGGAATAAGTGAGCAGGAGTGCCTTGCTATCAGTTGTTTAATAAATTCTGGTTTTCTTCCCTTTTTCTCTCTTTCTAGCTTGTGTTATGTCCATTATTAATTAATCCAAACACTCATCATAACTAAAATCAGGGCTAAGATGCTGTGGGTTTTTGAAATCAGACTGCCTGAATGTGAATCTCACTGATCACTAATTGTGTGACCTTGAAGAGGTCTTAGTGTCCTCACTTGCAAAATGGGAATAAGAATAGTACATGTTTATGTAAGGATTTAAGTGTAGGGATAAAGTACTTAGCACAGTGCATGCCACTTATAAATGCTCAATAAGTATACTATTTGGAATAATAAAGAAATTGAAAAGAACAAAGTGGATATTTGGATAAAACTGTAATATATTTATAGAAATTTACCAATGGAACACATTAATGTGGTTGCTTTATTTAAAAAAAATCATCACTAATATTTATGAAACATTTATGATGTGTCAAGATAAGCACTTTGTACATGTAATCTTATTGAATATTTATAAAAATGCCATTAATTATTACTTTTTCTCTTTTATAGCTAAAGAGAGGTCAATTAGTTTGTAAAACTTGCACAACTAGTAAATTAAAAAGGTAGATTTTGAAACTCTATCTGACTTCAGAACATAAATATTTAAGTCTTATATTCTATTACTTAAAACAAAAAGAAAGTTTTTCTGTTTTGGTTGAATTCTCTCAATCAAGGATTTTCCTAATGCCTATAAAATGGTCTTTTGGGTGAGGTAATAATTTTTTTATTATTTCAGTTAATGTGAGGGTACAATAGACCAAATCACAATATTTGAATTTGTTAGGTGGAGTCCCTCTTGGAGCTAGGTCCTGCATCTGAAACGTGTGCCACACACCCGTACAGTGTGCCCATTCCCTGGGAGCACCCCAAAGCAATTTAGGAACAAATGGCGTAGCACTGTTTCCCCCTCCATGGTGAGTAATTTTTCATTGAGAATTGATAAAGTTTCTACCTTTTCAAATTCTGTTTATATACTCAGCATGTGAAATAAGTACACATTTTTAGAGAGCATTTAGATAAGCTCAGTTTTAATACAGAGAAGTTCACAGAGATAATGTGTGGAAGAGCTAAGTCCTGAATTCAGGGAAATCATTGGATTTGACTTTTTATGTTTTGGCACGAAAATCAACTTTTTCATTTTATACCCCAGTTCCCTGAAGTTAGCCTTGATTTCTTTTCAAAGGTGTTGTAAAAAATGCAACCCCTCACCACACACTCCTGGACCCTTTCTACAACTTCTAAAATTTTTGCCAATGTCACAAATCTTCACTTTTTATTGATTTTCTATGAACTAAGTTAAATCTTAAATTAGATCTCATACATTAACGTAAGTCTCTCCCTTATAGACTCTCTTGTGTGGTCATTAGTGATTTCTTTTTCCTCTACTAACAAACCAGAAAGTTCTTCCTAGATACTTCCTCAAAAGAGTTTCTGTGTCATCAAGCAATTACATTTGTGTTATCTTAATCTTTCATTGTTTGTTATTCTCATCACAGTTAAGGAAGGCAGCAGAGGCCATGTTATCATTTGGCAATGTTAATGACATAGAGCACAATGAAATTGGTGATAAATCTTATACAGGAAGTGGGGAAAGCAGCCTCATCAGATAAAACATTTTGGAGGCTATTACTGCTAACAGCAATGCTGTCATTGCTCTCTATGGTCTATATAAGTGAGACCTCCAAATTTCTCCAGCAGAGTGGGGAGTAAAACTCTGATTTAAAGATGCTTTCCTTTTACCTTTTAGCTACCCTGCTGGCCTTGAGCACAGCCCAGCAAGAGGTTCAAGACAAAAGGAATGGTAAGTCTGATGTGATGACAGGTAAAGTTTTGCTGAGTGTATCTGTTAGCAACTAGACTGTCTTTCCCTCAGTTGTGTATTTGTTTTCTTTTTTACTAGAGCACAGAAAATAAGAGGTGATAGAATTAGATTATCAACCCCAATCCCAACATAGCAAAACTCATCAGAGACAATTTGTTAAACCATAATTTCATTTTTGTGTTTATCCTTTAAGTCTATTAACTTCTGTATCAGTTATGTAAGGATGTCAGTTATGTTAACCAATAGTACCCATTAGCAGCCAATGCACAGTAACAACTTTTTCTTACCCCTTGCATAAGTCCTATTACCTAAATGTAGTATTAAAATTTTAGGGAGACATTTGGCTTATTTTGAACAGCATTTCTAATAGTTAATGGAATTAATCAATCAAAAACCAATTTCTATTAGTACATTTGCCACTTTGCTCAAAAAAATAAAGTTTTAGAATAAAGTTTTATAAATAATTAAGTTGTGGGGCAGCATCTGTGGCTCAGTGAGTAGGGCACCGGCCCCATATACCATGGGTGGTGGGTTCCAACCACCCACCATAATGCCCAGCCAAACTGCAACAAAAAAATAGCTGGGCATTATGGTGGGTGCGTGTGGTCCCAGCTGCTCAGGAGGCTGAGGCAAGAGAATCTCCTAAGCCCAAGAGCTGAAAGTTAGTGTGAGCTGTGAGGCTATGCACTCTACTAGGGTGACAAAGTGAGACTCTGTCCCTAAAAAAAAGAAAGAAAGAAATAATTAAGTTGGCTCAGCGCCCGTGGCTCAATGGGCTAAGGCTCCAGCCACATACACCTAAGTGGGTTTGAATCCAGCCTGGGCCCTCCAAGCAACAATGACGGCTGCAACCAAAAAATGGCCGGGCATTGTGGCGGGCACCTGTAGTCCCAGCTACTTGGGAGGCGGAGGCAAGAGATTCGTTTGAGCCCAGGAATTGGAGGTTGCTGTGAGCTGTGATGCCATAGCACTCTATCCAGGGTGACAGCTTGAGGCTCTGTCTCAAAAAAAAGAAAAAAAAGGAAATAATTAAGTTGATCATATAGATGTTTTTTCTTAAATAATTTTAGAGATAAGCTTCTTTAATTCATTTATTTTAAATTAAATACATATTTACTGAGTATTTTGTAGAGAATACAAAATAAATATGCGATGTGGCGTATTTTCCTTAGGAGATAGACAATTCTGGGAGAGTAAGGCTCATTCATGTATATACTTAGTAAGACAGTATGTTAAAAAGTATTAAAATCAACCTTTAACTAATAAACCATGTAATAAAAACAAGTGATACAAATTGCATGGACCTGCAGATTAATATAATAACCAAATCATTAGAATCAAATAGAAAGAGATTAAAAGGAAATAGATTAAATGAGCAAAAATGATATATACGTGAGTGAATGAATATTTCATAGTTAGGTTTGCAGTTATTATGTATCATGTTACTAGAACAAATTGAATATGAAAAATTTGTGCTGGATATGAGATTAATAACTCTTTAAATGTACCGTTTGAACTTCTCTATCCATATGAATTTAGTTATTTTAAAGAGTTGTACCATTTTACACACAGAAATAATAAAAAACATAATTTAAAAATTAATAGGGTTTAAGTTAACCTCAATATCACTACCAGTCTGTAGCTACATTTTAAAATTATATATTTATGTTTTGCAACCCATTTTTCTTCATTCTGGTTACTTTATTTACTACTTCGTTTTGTAACTTGCATGTTTGGTAATATATTTCCCTTGAGTGTTATATATTATTTAGAAAGAAACTAAAATAAACTTACAATATGAAGGCACGAAATGAAGGACCATGAAAATGGTTGCAATTAATAGCTAGAAATAGGATGATGTCTAAAGTAGTATGGATGCTATACTTAAAATGACCACAGTGTGGCCCCCTAGCACCATGCATGATATTATAAAATTACATCCAAATGCATAATCACAATAACAAGAAAACTAGCTCAAACTACAGTAGGTTCTGTTCTCCTAGGTTGCTCGGCTGTACATATATTTGATTTTCCCTGGTTTACATCTATTTTTATGCCTTCCCTGGCCGACTGCTGTTTACTTCTAATAGTACCTTTCTTTATCTAAAAGGAAAAATTATTTCTACCTAACCCTAAAGCCAGCTATATATATCAACTCACTATCTAATTTCTTGAAAAAGTATCCTGCATTTGAAGCATCCACTTTGTAACTACTCCTCAACCAATCTCTGTTAGAGAGATTGGTATCTCCTCAGGCCATCTCTCTGTTACGACTAGCTTTCAGAATTTTCAGTGAGTTCAATGAGTATTAAAACAAGTGGCGCTGCTGACCACTCTCCTCCTTTGGAAATATTTTTCTACTGTGGTTCAGTGGCATTACTCTCTTGTCAATGTGCTCATCCCTGTTAGGTTGTTTCCATATTTAGTGTTTGTGATTAGTTCTTCTTCAGCCTCTTCCTTATATGGTTGCATCCTCCCTAGTTGTGCTGCAGAAAGATCTGTCTTATGTACAGGAGGGCAGAGAATATTGTATCAATCTTTTACTGCAAGTTCAAGGATCACAACCTAGCCATATGGATGTCATAAGGCAGTGGACTTTGGGGAGTGAGTTCCAGCCAAGGTTTGGTGTTTCAGGCCCTGATGCTGAGACACACGATACCGACAGCAGAGAGCTTCCCCTCTGGATCCTCTTTCTCAGTCTGACCC
The DNA here is from genome assembly GCA_963573935.1 of Arctocebus calabarensis. Taxonomy (NCBI): domain Eukaryota; kingdom Metazoa; phylum Chordata; class Mammalia; order Primates; family Lorisidae; genus Arctocebus; species Arctocebus calabarensis. Next base: position 19,321 of record CAUYON010106893.1, read on the forward strand.
CTCTTATCTTTTAAACCCACCGACTGTCCTCACTGGCCTTTCCTCCTGTTTGATCCCCAGGAGCAGGTAGTCTCTTTTTGGCACCTTTAAGGTTCTGCTATTGGATAGAGGGAACAGAGAGGCCTGGCATGCTATATGTGGAGGTGGGAACAAGATCAAGAGAAAAAGAACTAAAACTGATGTATCATGTTATGCCAGATTATGTAGTAGCCAAGCTTGAAATGGGAATGTTTTTCAGAATATTTATTGGGAGTTCTCCCAGAGGTGAGAGGTCAGGAGGCAGGGTAGGATATGGAATAAAACTAAACAAATTGTGGTCCCCTCTGGAGACTAGTTTAATCTAACCCCCAGAGAAAGGTCTGGAGGATCAATTGCATGCAAGGAGGCCAATCTTTTGTATCCTCATGTCAGTGTCACTGATGAGGGCAATTATCTGGAGAAGGTGAAAGGTATTTGTGCAGGCACATTCTGTACCGTGTTTGCAACTGTTCTAAAGTCTAAAATCATTGCAAAAAGTTTTCATTTTTTTAATAAACACTTTTTATATTGCTTTAGATTCATAACTGTGGGATTAGGACTATGATGGGGAAGAATCCATTCTGCCATATTATATATCCGTGAAATAGGTGACGACATAATGTTTTCTGCTGAACAAAGAAAAAGCAATCATATAATATTTACATCACGCTTAACTTCTGTGCTACCTGCTCACTGGGAAGGTACATGATATGTAGCTATAGGGTAGTAAATAGAGAAGCATCCCTCTGTGTCCCAATCTCTTGCTGTAGAAACTGTCTGACATATTATCAAGTCACTATAGGGACTTGGGAATATGAAATGAAGAAGTACTCACCCTAGATTTTCTTCCCCAGGTGTTTGGCAAGACCAGGATGCACAGGAGAAAGGTGAGATCTTGATTATCTCTTTTTCTTCTGTCATCTGTTTTCCTAAACGGAATATGAGATTTACTGCATTTTTGGTTGAAGGGTAAGGAATAGAGGGCAGATGTTGATGATCAGAGGGCTATCAGTTGAAAAGTGTGTTCAGCTATGTCTAATAGAATTCCTGACTATAGCTTAAACAAATAGCAATTTCAATTTTAATATCACAGGCAGGTTTCTATATTTTTGCTTCTCCATCTCTCTTTGAGGAACCTGCCTCCCTGATTTCAGGACTTCTAGTAGCCCTGACTCACTCACTGAATACCGGCAGGGTGCTTCAGCACTGTGACTGCTACATCAGGCAGCAAAGATTTCTGAAATGCTCTTGGCTGAGAACCAGTGGGGACATTGCTCCCTTGAACAAAATAAGAGTTCTATTAGCACTCAAAAGGGGAAGAGAACTTGGGCTAGCAAAGCCTACCAGAGAAGATAAAAAAGTCAAATACAAAGGGCTAAAAAAAGAGGAAAAAAGGCTCTGTACCTATGGCTCAAGCGGCTAAGGTGCCAGCCACATACACCTGAGCTGGTGGGTTCAAATCCAGCCCAGGCCCGCCAAACAACAATGACTGCTGCAACCAAAAAATGGCTGGGCATTGTGGCGGGTGCCTGTAGCCCCAGCTACTTGGGAGGCGGAGGCAGGAGAATCGCTTGAGCCCAGGAGTTGGAGGTTGCTGTGAGCTGTGATGCCATGGCACTCTACCCAGGGGGACAGCTTGAGGCTCTATCTCAAAAAGAAAAAGAAAAAGAAAAGAAAAGAAAAAAGAGGTTGTATTTATTGTCACAACAGAGATGTACTTTCATTTGAAATTAGTTACTGACTACATTTTGACATGCAAAGAAGTAATGTAATTCTGCCACCTGAAGCCACAGCCATGGAACACACAACAAAGATGGAGTGAGGGACAGGCAAGTAAGAGACCTCACCAGTACTGATAAACAAGCACGTGTTAAAGAACAATTACTGAAGAGTTCGTTGAGAAGGCTGAACAAACTCACCGGGAAAGAATGTGCCATGGAAAAACGAGTTATATAGAACATTTTGTCAGATTTTTTTTTCTAGAGTTAGACTGACAAAAGAGGACCTTGTAGTAAGTTTAGCTTGTTCGCAAAAAGGTCCTAAGTTGCTCCTAAACTTTAAATTTTCCAATTCTGTTACCCTGCTTTCAAGGGAAAATAAAGGTTATAGAGAAAATGGGAAGTTAGTTTTAAGTTGAATTTAACCCGTGGTTGATTCTCTAATTCTACTATTTTTCCTTCTTTCTCTCTTAGAAAGTCAAATCAGACAACCAAGTAAGTTTCATTTGTTCAATTTCTATATATATATTTTTTGTATTTTTACTCTTAATGTCCATTGTTTTTTATGGCATAATGACCAGTAAGAATCACTGTATCCGTATGTTAAATTTTAACTTTTTATAGTGTAAAAATGCCATAGAATTATTATGACAGATTATAATGCTGGTTGGGCATGGTGGCTCATGCCTGTAATTCTCATTACTCCGGGAGGCCTAGGCAGCTGGATTGCCTGAACTTTCGAGCTGGAGATCAGCCTGAGCTTTTGAGCTTGAGACCAGCCTGAGCAAGACCCCATCTCTTCTAAAAATGGAGAAACCAGCCAGGTGCTGCGGTACATGCCTATAGTTCCAGCTATATGAGAGGCTAATGCAAAGAGGATTGCTTAAGGCCAAGAGACTGAGTTTGCTGTAAGCTATGATGCCATAACACTCTACCCAGGGTGACAGAATGACACACTCTCAACCCCCCCACCCCCAAACAGCTTATAGTACTTCCCACAAGTCATTAACTATTGATCATGACCTAATTGACCTCATGTAAAGGAGGAACACTATTTCTGTTGGTCCTGGTCAACATTCATCAGTGCTTCTTGAATGGCAGTACATTCAAGTATAGATGAAATGTATAGTGTACAAAAACTTCTGAGAACAACTGATTCATGTAGATCTGTTAAAAAATTAGCAACCTTTAGAACTGTAAGAAAGTTTTAGGGAACCTCCATTGATTTAATTATTCCCTTTAGCAGTATTCTTTGTCTAATATATACTAAATTTACTAATCCATCCTTCTCTGTTTTACCCACTCTATGAGAGGACTTTTTTGGTTTGTTCTGACCACTACCGATAGTAGGCACTCAATAAATATTTGTTAGAAATTAAATAAGTGAGAAAATAAGGCCGAGCATGGTGGCTCATGCCTGTAATCCTAGAACTCTGGGAGGCCGAGGTGGGTGTATTGCCTGAGCTCACAAGTTCGAGACCAGCCCAAGCCAGAGTGAGACCACATCACTAAAAATATCCAGGTGTTGTGGTGGGCACCTGTAGTCCCAGCTACTCAGGAGGCTGATGCAAGAAGATCACTTGAGCCCAGGACTTTGAGGTTGCTGTGAGCTCTGATGCCACGGCACCCTACCAAGTGTGACAAAGTGAGAAAAAAAAAAAGAAATTAAATGAGTGAGGAAATGGATGAGTCAAAGGTATCTACATCCTTTGACAATCCATATAATTCAGATTTCCTATACCAAGTGCCTATATCTGAGCACTTCTGGTGATTAAAAAGTGTATTCATGTACAAAAATATTTTATTAATATGATACAGAACTCTAAGAAGATCCTATTAAAATAAACAAACATGAGTTGAAATATCCTTTCTCATTGTATATGTAATTTCTTCACTCCGATTTATTTCCAATGCATGTATTCTAAATATACAAACATCGTATATTCTAACTATATATATTCTGAACATTTGTTTTCAATTATGTATATAAATATTCCAAACATATATTTTAACTATATATGTATATATTCTATATTTGTCATGTGTCATATACAGCAAAGTATTACAGAGAGAAGTTTGGGCCTGGTCTATACCTTCAAAATACACTCAGTAGTGTTTTATAGTGATTTTAAGACATTTTAAAGAGAGAAGTTAACTACTTGAATAGCCTAATTAAGGAGATTACAGACATATTATGGGAAAAATATCAAATCCTTGTATTAGCATAAATACAGAAAAGGTAAAAAAGTCTCACAATGTTTTTCTTCTTTCATAGATGAAGAGAGACCAGGAATGTGTCCTAGTTTTATACAATCTTTTGAGATAAAGCAGCAACAGAGTCACAGTCAAAACCCAAACCAAAACAAATTTAGCAAACAGGCCCCTAAACAACAGCCTAAGAGTTCCACCTATTGTCCTGAGGATCCCTGTACAAAGGATTATCACTGCAAAGGGGCTATGAAGTGCTGTGACAGCTTCAGGTGTGGCCTCAGGTGCACACATCCTCTTATGATTTAAGCTGAATTTCCGGATCACCTCCATGGTGCAAGGCCCAGGTGAGCATTGGTCACATGAATCCCCTTATCATTTCTCTGACTTACCTTAAAATCCTTTCTGTATCTTTTATCTTAAATTTTTCCAGCCCAGACTCATGTTTTATATCCAACTATAACTACAGTATTTTATTTATCCTTAGAATTTTATATGTTCTCTGTGGCATATAAAAGGGCATGCTATCTGAGAAGAAATTCTGTGTATGTGACACCTCATTTCATTTGTTGATTCATTTAAATGATGTTGATCTTAGTATACGGTCTGCTGAGGTGAGCACATCAAGTGAAGTTTGTCAAATGCCCATAATATGCCAGGCACTGAGAATACTGGATGAACAGATCAGGTGCAGCCACTGCACCCTGCCTTTGATAATATTCCAGCCAGGACTGCCTCTCACCAAGCAACCAGACTTTTTTTCTTCTTTATTCCCTACCTACTGTTCTCCTTCCTTCTCCAAAAAAAAAGAAAGCATAGATTCCACCCTATCTGAGAGTTAGACATCAGTTTTTAACCCTTGGTTGAATTGTTTTTTATTTCTGTTTACCACCCCACCCCTGCCAGATATTGAACGGAGAAATGGATCAAGAAGGAGGCATCATTGAGCTTATTTTTCCGGACTCTTCTCTGCCAAAATAATACCTTTAAAGCCTTGTTTTTAAAATGCTCATATTAAAATCTCAGCATCATCTATTTTTGAGTCCTGTGTCTCATTTGGGGGTTGAAATTTTTTGTGAATTCTGGAAACAACTGAATTTGTAGATCTGGTGTTGGAAATTACTGGATTTGTAAAGCATATAGTCTGTGCTGTTCAGTCAGGATTTTTTTTTATCCTAATAAGAACTTTATTTTTTTTATTTTTATTGTCATAACTGTGTACATTGGTGCAATCATGGGGCATAATGTGCTGACTTCATATACAATCTGAAATATTTTTGTTGAACTGTTTAACATAGCCTTCATGGCCTTTTAATCACTATATGAAGACATTTATATTCTACATTTAGTAATTTTCACTTGTACCCTTCTAAGATGCACTGTAAGTGTGATCCTACCAATCACCCTCCCTCCACCGATCCTCCCCCCTCTGCATCTGCCAGTCAGGATTCTTGTGGAACAGTGGAGGAGCCCTCAAATTTCTGGAGAATACAGAATCTAAAATCAGGAAAATTTTCAGAAGACAAACATCTCAATTTGATTACCAAAATGGCCTGCAAAAAGTTCCGAAAATTCGTGTGTCATATGGTTTGTTTCTGTTTTATCTGGTGCTATAATAGCTATTATTTTAATCTTTCATTTTATTCTGATCTAATGTTTTAATATTTGTTTTAGGTAAATATGTGGAAGAAACTTGAGCCATTTGATTTTTATGAATATGGCTAAGTCAAAGAAAACTTGTTAGAATTCTATAATAAAGTAATTCCCTGTGGGATGGGGACCAAATTTCTGTTGTAATGTTTTTAGGGGAGTATTAAAATCTCCAACTACTATGGAGCTGGAAGAAATCAAATTACTCATGTTTATTAGAGTTTTTTCTTATAAATTGAGGTGCATTCTGGTTTGGTGCATAAATATTAATAATTGAAATCTCGTCATATTGAGTGGTACCCTTAATAGCTTTTATTTCTGATCATAAAGCTCTGATCATCCACTCCTTGTACACTATACCAACAATTCAGAAAAATACAAAGGCAAAAATACAAAACATTAATGCCTCATTGATTCATGCTTGGGCCAGAACATAATGCAATGCAAATCATAAATTGTTAATGTGGAAAATATTTCTTGAGAAATTTCATATATCATGCAGGCAGCCATAATATTTTAAGACTGCATGTGCCTAGAATTCGGTTAAAAGGAAAGCATTAAAACAGGACAAAGCCATCATGACCTAGGGTGGTTTGCAGAGACAGCTTCCCATAATCATAAATCGGCAGGTTTTGAAGAAGCTCCCTTCCATTCTCTGGTGACATGTCACCTGCTCTGCCATCCTCCGAGATCTGAGTGTAGTAAGCTTCTCTTAAAGCAGACAGAGCAAGCCCATATAAATCAGGGATGGCACCATGAGACCTCCTGTGAGCCAGTGTGGTGTTAGCAGAAGTGCACTGTGCTGGGCAGCTGGATGGTGCCTAAACACAAGGATGGGGGGAGCGGTGCGGCGGCGCGCTGCATGACAGCACGTGGCCTCTGTTCCGACTCTTCTGACTCTAGTAGCTATGGATATCTGCACAAATTAATTAACCTCTCTGAGCCTCAGTTCCTTCATATGTGAAGTGGAGATAAGAACAGCACCTGCCTTAAAGAAGATTAAAGGAGTTTTGCATGTATGATGCTTACACTTGCTTGGCAGGGTGTGTGCACTCAGCATTTGTTCTTGTGATTTTTGTGTGCAATAAGGTCAACACTAGAGGCCTTGCATGAGGAGGCAATGCCCAGGTCCAGGGCTTCTATTGAAGGAAAGATGGAAGAGTGGCTGCAGCACTCTTCCAGATGATTCCAGATCCTCAAATGACCAGATGATTGCATTTGTTGGGAAAAGCTAGTAAATAAACCCCAGACTTCACGTGTGAAGGTGGATGTGTAGCCAGTGTGGGTGGGTGGCTCTTCTCAGATGGTGACTCAGAGACCCAGGCTGTTTCTATCTTCCAGCATGTCACCTGGGGCATATAGTTTACCAGGTCATTGCAGACGGGGAGGAGGGCCGAAGACACTTGAGATGGTTTTAAATGCCATGTCTGTGTGGGGTGGCATATATCACTTCCACTCATATTTTACTGACCCAAACCCAATCACATGGACCTTCCCAGATGCAGGACCATCTGGGAAGTTGAAGATGTGTGAGAAGCCCAGGTAGCAGCCACAGCTTCGGCCACAATGGCTGCCACATTGTGAGGAGTGACGTAGGAATCGCTCATTATTGCCCAGACAGAAGAGGACTTTGATGATGGCTTTGAAGTAGGTGGCTTTCTGTAGGTTAAGAAAACTCCTTGTGTCCTGGCTTTGGGGATCTGTTTAGAAAAGCAGCAGGCTTGCATCACCCAGGAAATGTCACATCTGTATACCCTTCCACATGTTTTCAGGAGAGATTCAAAGACCTACACAAAAAACTATACTGTTTTGTTTTGTTTCGTTTTGCAAGAAAAACATTTCCAGGTATTCCTTTGTGGCCAATCTTCATTAACCCTGCACTTGCAGTTCTAATGCCCCCTTCACTAACCCTGAGCTTGCCATTATAATGGCCCCTGCAACCAAGGGCAAAACATATGTACTGAGATGACCCTGCACCATTAAAAAAAGGTTACTTTCCCCATGATAGGGTGGGTACTAAGGTGGGGTGAAGTAGAATGCATTTTAAATAAAGCTGTATAAGAAAAAACTTTTTTTGAGGTTCTAATGTCTAAGTGGCTAATCTTTCCCTCTCTGGGTTTGGCGCATGACCAGAACAGCCCATGTCAGACAAGTAGAATGGAGAATTAAAGGAGAATAATTCATAAAATATTTAATGACTTCATCACACTAGATTGGTTTCTAGTGATTTCCCACTGAAATCCTGTGGCTAGAAGGATCCAAGCCTACCTGTCCTTGCTGTGTTCCTAGCACCTAACCCAAGGTCAGGAATGAAATACGCACTTAAAACACTGAATAAAGAGTAAAGTGTTATTACTAAATAACAAAGTTTTCCAAAGAACTATAATCAATTGATCTCTCCTTAAATTGGAAAAAGCAGTGATTCTGACTATAAATGTTCCTCCTTTTCTTGTATGTTCCAAATGCCTCCATGCCCGTCTGGCCCCTTGTAGAACATGCCCAGGTTGATCTGCCCCATGTCTTAATCGTTAAGGCATTTCCTGCCTGGCACACCCGTCTGTTTACCTCCTGCCCCTCCTCAGGTATTTAGCGGGGCGCCCTGCCAGCCTGGATGCCGGGCTGAGAGGGAGACAAGAGTGCCCGCAGCTTGTGACAAAGAGAAAAAGGAAGAGAAACTCATCCATCCCTGCACAAACGACAGCTGCTCTAATATGTGACCTCGCTCAGGAGTTCAGAGAGCAGGGCTGCCCGGTGGCCAGCAGAGCCACTGTCCTGTCCATCCTCGTGCTCAGGCTGCTCCATCAGATCACAAGACAACAAATGTTTCTGTTACATTCGAGTCATAACAGGAAAACCTTCCGTGTTCAGCTGGGTTTACAGTAATGTGGTTTTCCCAACCTAAATTCCTCCTCACTTATTCAGCCATTCCTGAAACATTTTCAGAGAAGTCTGCGTCCACAGCTTCGCTCCCTGCTGCCCCTGTAAATCTCAGCCGTGGCCACCCCAGGGTTCTTCACATGCCCCCAGCAGGACCTTCTCCTGGTCCCTGGCCCCCTCCTGTTCCCTCCCTGTTCGGTGGGGGACCCAGTTTGGGGCTGTCTTCCTGCCTCTGACTCCTGCGATTCCTGTGCAGGCAGAGGCTCAGGGGGTCTGGGGCTGGCATAGTCTGAGTTCCCCCAGAAACAGGCTCGAAACAGGATAGGATTGCAAGTAGTTGGTTGAGGGGCGGGGGGCGGGCGGGGGGGTCCCAGGAAACTCCCAGGGGTGGGGAGGGAGGTGAGTCAGGCGCCAATACGGAGGGTGTCACCCGTCACTTACCCTGTGGACAACCTAACCCTGCGGCCCAGCTGGCCCCGCCACTGCCAGGGGTGGCCAGGTGGAGGGTGACGGGCTCCTGCCAGTCATAGGTGGAGGGCTGTCGGGGGCCGGGGGTCGATCCCCAGCACTTGAGACCTCTACATGGGAAAAGCGCAGCCCAGAGGAATCCCAGGTGGAGGGCGCAGATGCCGGGGGGTGCAGTCCACAGGCTGGGCCGGAGAGGGAGGGACTGGGGCTGCAGGGGCACAGGTGGCCCGGGGCGCTCTGCGGGCCCGGGTGAACCTGAGAAGCACACTGGCTTTTCCAAGAACTGCAGCGACCTTTGGCGGATGCGTCCAGGGCGCCGTGACCTTTGCCGCTGTAGTGGAGGCAGGAGGCTTGTCTGTCTGGTGACAAACGGTGATAAGTAAGAATTGCAAGTGCAGCTGCGCTGTGAGGCTCAGACAGGAAAGTAAACAATTGTGTGTGTGCGTGTTAGTACGAAGGGCTCCCTGTTAAAAAGATATAAATACGGTTTTACAAAGAAATGCTTGTGTTGTGAAGAATTGATAGGTTCGGGGAAGGTGGATATTTTGCTGTGGTGCATGGCATTATTATTTAAACATGGGCTGAGATCACAATCTCTTCCCCTTCCCCTGCCTGCAAGGAAGTCACCCAAATCATCAATTAAGCAGATACAACCACTGTTTGCACAAGCTCTCAGGATTACTAGGAGGCAGAATTCCACCGACTTGTTCGGGTCCCCCCAGCGGGCTGTGGAGCCCGCCCTGTGGGGACCAGGGGCTGGAGCCACAGAGGACACGTGCGGGAGGACAGGAGTCCGCAGAGGCTGGGGTGACACAGCCCGGGCCACAGCACCCCAGAAAAACAAGTCCCGTCCTCAGTGGGAGCACCGGGTGACCGTCGTGGAAAAGGTGAGGCTTGGGGTACGGCAGGGCGCCTCCCTGCGAGACTTGGTGGTATCCAGAAAGACGGCAAGAGATAAAATCAGGGGTCCTGCCTGGATCAAACGGAGTCACCGTGGTCACAAAGGGCGCTCCGGATCCAAAAGGAAACACCTGGCACTAAAGCGCACTCTCCTGCATCAGCGGCAGGGGGCGCGCTGGAATCAAAAACCTCCCCGGCCACCGCGCGCGGTCCCGCGGGCGTCTGCTCTCACCGCAGGTGCAGAAAAGAAAATGCATTTGGTGCCTGTGGCTGGAAGGAGTAGGGAGCCGGCCTCATATGCCAGAGGTGGCGGGTTCAAACCCAGTCCTGGCCAAAAACTGCAAAAGAAAAAAAGAAAGAAAGAGAGAGAGAGAGAGAAAGAAAGAAAGAGAGAAAGAAAGAAAGAAGAAAATGCATTCCAAAAGGAGCAGGAAGCAGCGGAGGTGTGAGCAAAGCCCCCACCAGAAGAAAACCAAGTTTGCGAATCAAAGCATTTCAGCTAATGAATGTCCACCCCCC
>CAUYON010106895.1:0-31545 GCA_963573935.1 Arctocebus calabarensis
AGATCCAGGCAAGAGTCGACCTCTGTCCACCCCTGACAGAGAAAGAGGTCAAGGCACAGAGTCAACCTCTGCCCCACCTTTGACAGGGGAGGAAGTCAAGGCAGAGAGTCCACCTCCATCCACCCTCTCACAGTGGAGAAAATCAAGGCACAGAGTCAAACTCTGCCTACCCTCTTACAGAGGAGGAGGTCAAGACACTGAGTTGACCCGTGGCCCCCCCTTGACATAGGAGGAGATCAAGGCATAGTGCCGACCCCTGCACACCCTCTCACAGAGGACGAGATCAAGGCACAGTGTCGACCTCTGCCCACCCTCTGACAGGGAAGGAAGTCAAAGCACAGAGGCGACCTCTGCCCACCCTCTCACAGAGGAGGAAGTCAAGGCACAGAGTCGACCTCTGCCCACCCTCTTACAGAGGAGGAGATCAAGGCAAGTGTTGACCTCTGCCCACCCTCTGGGTGATGAGGAAGTCAAGGAAAAGAGTAGACCTCTGCCCACCCTCTGACAGAGGCGGAAGTCAAGGCACAGAGTCGATCTCTGCCTATCCTCTGGCTGAGGAGGAAGACAAGGCACTGAGTTGACCTGTGTCCCCCCCTTGATACAGGAGGAGATCAAGGCACAGAGTCGACCTCCGCCCACCCTCTGACAGAGGACGAGATCAAGGCACAAAGTCGACCTCTGCCCACCCTCTCACATAGGAGGAAGTCAAGGCACAGAGTCGACTTCTGCCCACCCTCTGGCTGAGGAGGAAGTCAAGGCACAGAGTTGACCTCTGCCCACCCTCTGGCTGAGAAGGAAGTGAAGGCACTGAGTTCACCTCTTCCCACCCTCTGACAGAGCAGGAGATACAGGCAAGAGTCAACCTCTGCCTACCCTGTGACAGAGGAGGTCAAGGTACAGAGGTGCCCTCTGCCCACCCTCTGGCTGAGGAGGAAATCAAGGCACAGAGTCGACCTCTGCCCTTCCTCTGAAAGAGGAGGAAGTCAAGGCACATAGTCAACCTCTGCCCACACTCTTACAAAGGAGGAAAACAAGGCACAGGGGCGACCTCTGCCCACCCTCTGACAAAGGAGGAGGTTATGACACTGAGTCGACCTCTGCCTATTCTCTGACAGGGGAGGAAGTCAAGGCACAGAGTCGACCTCTGTCCACCCTCTGACAGAGGTGGAGATTATGACACCTAGTCGACCACTGCCCATTCTCTGACAAGGGAGGAAGTCAAGGCACAGAGTCGAACTCTGCCCACCCTCTGACAGAGGAAGAAGTCAAGGCACTGAGTTGACCTGTTACCCCCCCCCCCTTGACAGAGGAGGAGATCAAGGCACAGAGTCGACCTCTGCCCAGCCTCTGACAGAGGCGGAAGTCAAGGTACAGATTCGACCTCTGCCCACCCTCTTACAGAGGAGGAGATCAAGGCAAGTGTTGACCTCTGCCTACCCTCTGGGTGACGAGGAAGTCAAGGAAAAGAGTAGACCTCTGCCCACCCTCTGACAGAGGCGGAAGTCAAGGCACAGAGTCGACCTCTGCCCACCCTCTGACAGAGACAGAAGTCAAGGTACAGAGTCGACTTCTGCCCACCCTCTGACAGGGGAGGAAATCAAGGCACAGAGGCAACCTCTGCCCACCCTCTCACAAAGGAGGAGATCAAGGCACAGAGTTGACCTCTGCCCACCCTCTTACAGAGGAGGAGATCAAGGCACAGAGGCGACCTCTGCCCATCCTCTTACAGAGGAGGAGATCAAGGCAGGTGTTGACCTCTGCCCACCCTCTGACAGAGGAGGAGGTTATGACACAGAGTCGACTTCTGCCCCCCCCTCTCCCCCAACAAGGGAGGAAGTCAAGGCACAGAGTCAATCTTTGTCCCCTCTCTGACAGGAGGAAGTCAAGTCACAGTGTCGACTTCTGCCCACCCTCTGGGTGAGGAGAAAGTCAAGTAAAAGAGTTGACCTCTGCCCACTTCTCCTCTTCTGTCTTTTGCATGAAAGCCTGAATCAGTCAGGCTGGTCTTTGGACGCCCCCTGGGTCTTGTTTGGGAGAGCCAGGCCCGGTGGGGTGCTGCCTTGCTCCCTGGGCCCCTTTCAGCAGGCCTCTGCCCCTTGCTCTTGTTCTTTGTTCAAGGTTAACAGGTGGATTTTCCCATGAGTTTGGCAGACCCTCTGATTGTCCCCTTTCCCAGACTGACCTAGCTCAGATCCACTGGGCTCAGAGTAGGGTGTTACCCCTCCCCCTGCTTTTTAGACAGGGCTGCTGAATTCTGTTATGTGCTCAGTATGGTTCTGAATGGCTTAGTGAAGAAATATATAAAGAAAGGGAGAGCAGAAGCAAATTCAAGGAGACAAGCACTTGCACTTGCCCCAGTAGTAAACCCTCGCAAGTCCTCGTGGGATTTTAGGCGGTTGCCTTGAGATGGTTGTATTTCCCATCCCTGTGGTTATTTGTCCTCCTCAGCTTCTTCTGTGGCTAACCCTCGTGGTCCCACCACATACTGAATGAGCACTGAGTGGGTATTTTGATATGAAAGGTTGTTCCACCTTGCGTGCCAAGTGGGAATCCACGTGTCTTATCTGGGATGGCTTTTCCCGAAGTGCCTCTAAAGACAGCATGGTGTAGAGGGTGAGCGTGGCATGTCTAGGTTAGTGTGGTCACTGTTAAGCAACCCCCCATGCTTCAGTGTGTTTACTTTTGTGGGTGTGTGTAATTTTAGTGGCAGGAAGCCTTGCTCTTTACAAAGTATAAGCCCTAACAGTGGAGTACACCGCTGCAGAGCCCCCACCCCATGGAGGGCTGCATAGGTCCCGTTCAGAGCTCTTGGGATGCAGATAGAAATAGCTTGTGCAGGGGCAGTGAGAGGTCCACCTTGGCCTCTAGCCTTGAGCCTTGGTCTACCAGTGGTTCCTTCTCCGCTGAGTAAGGGGAGGCAGCACAGCCCCGTGTTGGTTTTGGAACCTCACACTTTCTTTCCCATCTCCTTCAGGAGCAAATGACTAGGATTTAGTGCTGAGAGCCCTGTCTGAGATGAGTGGCTGTGAGAACAGGGATCATTCTCAACAAAAGAAGAGCCTTCTGTCTGTCTAGGAGGCTCCTACTGCTTAGATACAGGGCAGAGGTTCTGGGTCTGTGACCTCAAACCAGCCCAGCAGACAGGCCCCTGGAGCACTTGATAAGTCCAGGAAAAGCTGTGGGTGTGCCCAGAGCACCTGTGTTTACCTGTGGCCAGGTAGGTTTTCAGTGGGTTTCCTGCCCTCGCTGCTCTCTGGGGCAGAGATGCGCCTGCCCTGGCTGAGCAGCCTCTGCCCACTTTGTTCTCCACTGGCTTCCCCCCCCCACCCCACTGTGAGCCCCACAGCTCTCAGCTTGACACTCACAGGGCTGCAGCTGGGCTGGGGGCAGTGGGGAATCAAGGGTTATCAGAGTCCCCCGGGTGATTGCGGAGTTCAGCCATGGTTGAGAATTACTGATTTAGTCTCCTAAGCTGGACAGCCAGCATGACTCATGAGAAAATGGTTTATTCCCAACTCAGTCATAGCTTTTTATTGTCCTATGCCATCATGGAATTGTCTTTGGGATGATGTCATGCTTTTACATGAGGGCTTAGTCATCTTCATGCTAAAACATCAGAACATAGGGTTAAATGTGAGCACATCCATCAGAGGCACACTCTCCATGCCAAAGCCCTGGGCAGGGAGCCAGGCTTCACAGGGACACAGACCCGGGATTCTTCCAGGGTCACACGCCGGGTGCTGCGTACCCAGGGGGACTTCAGGTGCCCCCTGTGTTCCAAGTTTCTGTTTTCCACTAGAAGAGAATTCTAAATATCAAGAGGAAGGGATGTAGAATGCATTACCATTTTCTTTGTCTTTTTAAATATTTAACCACGTTTTGAATCCAACTTACATAGGTCACAGTGAGCTAAATACAAAAAAAACCTTTTTGGTTTTGTGGAAAGTCTGAAATGCATAGAAGCATTTCTTTTTAAGTCCTTGAACTTAAGTTCTTGAAATAGTTCATCCATAAAGAACATTGCTCTAACTTGAAACCCCATTCTGACTTGGGGATCACTGTTCTTTTTTTAATGAATGAAAACTTTATCCTCTTGGATTGTCCAGACTGTCAGAATTCACAAATATCAGAATTTGTTTATGAATTTTTAAAATAATGTTATTATTTCCCATAATGTTAATGTCTGTTGTGAACTCCTAAAAAATACAATCATGTAAGGAATTTCCTATTGGAATTTGCATAAAAATTACATACAATTCCACCACTCAATTGTAACCACTGTCAGTTTAGATTTGCCCCTTTCTAGGTATAGGTAGATATTTAAACATTCTTTGAGGTTATAACATGCAATTTTGAATGATGTTATTTGATGCATCATGAGCATTTGCCTGTCATTAAAATAGTCCAAACATGGCAGCGCCCATAGCTCAATGGTTAGGGCACGGATACACCAAGGCTGGCAGGTTCAAACCCGGCCCAGGCCTGCTAAACAACAATGACAACTGCAACAAAAAATAAATAGCCAGGCGTTGTGGTGGGCACCTGTAGTCCCCCTACTGGGAGACTGAGACAAGAGACTCACTTAAGCCCCAGAGTTTGAGGTTGCTGTGAGCTGTGAACAGCACTCTACTGAAGCGAAGCTTGAGACTCTGTCTCAAAAATATATATATATTCCAAACTTTTTTATAACTGCAGCATGTCATGTGTACGGATATACTTGAATGTACCAGTGTTTCTCAGTGATGGTGTAACATCCATTTTATTGTATTTTTTCACTTTTCAAATTATTTTTGTAAATAGATTGCTAGAATTTCTGGATCAGAGGATTTTGTGTGTTAATGTGATTTCACGAAGGCACATGAATGCTAATAATTATAAAGCAGTGACTGTGAGGAGAACTTTATCCAAGATGTCCCCAAGATTTTAGTGGAAAACAGAATCGTCCAACAACTCAGTTAATGGTCTTACGTTAACCAATTAACCAGACAATAACACATCTCCTTCCTTTTCAATGGGACTAACCCCTAGGACCCTGAGATGCAGTGCCTGCTGCTGTCCGACGGGAAGGGCTCTGTCCACCCAAACCACGTTGTCATTGTCCGGGGTGATAGTGGGAGTGGCACAGCGGCTATCAGCTTCACAGGGGCCTTGAAAATTCCGGTGAGTAAATGTGCCTCCGTGGACTTTCAGAGGGGCTGCTGGCACTGACTCCATTGATAACTAAACTCACAAGCAGAAATCCATGATTGTAGACCCCATAGACATAAGTGTGCGGCACACACCATCAGGAACTGACGTGGCAGCTGTGGGATTCTGTTTGCCTCGTACTAGGTTTACTTTTTTTTTAATTAGTTATTTTCATTTAGAAATTCAGAAGATTCATAGACAAATAGGACTACCCGTCCTCACCTGAAAAACAGACAAGCTGGCTGCACTGGGCCTGACGGGTGGGGAGCTGCGGCTGCAACCCCTATGCCTCCCTGTGGCCCCAGCCCTCCCTGGGGCGTTTGTCTTTCTGAAGGCTCTGAGTGTGAGCCTTGGGAGGCCCTGGCCCTGTCTTCCTCTGTGGCCTTAGGTAAGCCCCGCTCAGTTCTCTCTTCCCTGTGGGGTCTCATTGTCCCAGACGTGTTGGCGGAACTCAAGGAGGGAAGGAGGCAGTGCAGACACCAAGGGAAAATAAGAAGCCACACAGGAGGGAGGCCTCAGGGTCCTCAGAATTGGGTCTTGGCTCTGGCTAGAAATGTGGTATTCTGGCCCTGCCCCCTCATGGGAAAGTGTGCCTAGTGTCCCGTGGTGAGTGATCAGTACACGAGGGGGTCAAGGGAAGGTTCTTTGGAGTGGGTGAGAGGGAGGGCAATGGTGAAAGCCTTGCTGCTTTTGATTTTGCTCTTGTTAAATTCGTGGACTCCCTCAGCAGGGACCTAAGCTGTACACAGGATGGGAAACACAGTGTTCTGACTGGGTGAACCATGAGGGCGACCAAGGCAGAAAGCCAAGAGCAGACGCCAGTGCTCTGTGGGCTGGGCTGTCCAGGCCACCATGCTGCCAGGCCTGTGTCCACAGGTGCCAATAGCCAGGCATGGCTCTCATTCACTGATGAGCCAGTGCAAAGCCGCTCAGCAGGTCAGCCTGGAAGTGTAAACATTAAATAGCCTCATGGCAATAAAAGGCCTAAGAACTTCTGTGTCAGAACATAAAGTATCTTCAGTGCCCAAAAAAGACTGTCTCCAGAGGCCACCCCTGGAGTCATCTTCAGCCAGGGAGAAGGCTGTAACCCAGGCCTGGGCCCCAGGTCACCGGACAGGTCACTGCAGGCTGGCCTGTGGAAGCTGCCAGCTTTAAATTCAAAGTTATTTTTAAAATTGTGTTCTTAATAACAACTGGTAACCTTTCTGCTGTCCCTCCCTCTGTAGCTTCCCTGATCCTTGTGCTAAAGCAGGGTGCCCACTATTTATGTAAATACACATTCTACAGCAACCTTGTGGTCAGAAGCGTGGCCTGGCTTCACCAGCACCCTGCCACCGTGAGCTGGGGGTTCCGGACCAGCACAGAGAGGCTGGGAGCCCCGGGTCCTCATCTGCACTACGCTGCAGGGCTCCGCCCACACCTGGTGTGACAATTGATATTGTTCTGAGGTGAAGTGTGATGTTACCATGCTGAGCATGTGGCATCAGGCAGACACACCTCGTGCTCCTGTCAGCTGTGAAAGCATCAGCTCACTTCATCTTAAAGTGACACAGGGTTGAGTGTTGTGTTCTCTGCCCACTTTCAACAGGTTCTTATGACAAGGGAGAGGAGACGTCAGTGCCTTGGTGTCATGGGTTTTTTACTCAAATTTTCCAGATGGAATTATCATCTCATGGGTGCTTTCTCTTTGTAAAAATAGACAAAAAATGAAACACAAACAGGCATTTCATTGAACCCACCAAACTCTAAACCTCCATTTCCTCCTTAATCTCTGTTTTCTCTCTCTGTTGCTTCCCAGCTTATGCTGTGTGTGGGAGGCCATGGCCTGCAGCCTGCGTGTCTGACAGCTGGCCGTGGCCAGGGTGGGCTGCTCTGTGTGTTTCCAGGTCACTGCATAATTTGCGATTTCAGTTTTTTGAAGGGAATAGCTATTGAATACTTAGTAGCTAGGAGACTGCACCAGGGCTATGGTCCTCAAACTCCCCTAAGAGCAAAGATTTCCAAGGGTTGTAGTAAAGACAATGGGTAGTCTCCATTCAATGATTTCTTAGTCAAATGAGGCTTCCTATCTTCACTTACAAAATAGAAAATCTGGCTTCACTGTGATTGACAGACCGCATGGCAGTGGGAGCTAAAGCCATGACCCCCACACTCCTCATGGCTCTTGCCGGAGTAGGTCTCTGCCTAGCAGTTCCTCCACTGTGTTTGGTGTGTTACATGGCAGTTCCGTCCTCTCCCTGTGTGTCTGGAGGTGCTAAAGCCAGACCACAGACCCCGGATATCCTTATGGGGATGGAGTCATGTGTAAATACTTGTACTCACGTACACCTGCCAAGTGCTCGCATGGGGCAACACCAGCTCTGTCTTCCAGGGCGTGATCGAGTTCTCGCTGTGTCTGCTGTTTGCCAAACTGGTCAGCTACACATTTCTCTTCTGGCTCCCGCTGTACATCACAAATGTGGGTGAGTGACAGCTGCTGGGACACACCTGGCAAGGGTTAGTCAGTGACTGTGACCTGAGCTCTCTCCTATCTGCTGGTCGCTATAGTCTTAGAAACACAAGGCCACACCTGGTGACTTGAGAGGCACACTTTGGAATTAACATGATTAAACATAGACAAAAGACAATTGGGGTATGCAAGTTTTATTGCCATAGTAATAACCTTTATGGGTTTGAAGGTTAACTATTACATCCCAACCCAGGCTACCAACTCCCTGGGGTGCTCCCAGACGGAGATGGGTGCATTTACATTTGAGCTGTGTTGGACTCTGGGTCATAGCAGAGCAGGGCCTCTAGGGGTCTGGGCTGATCAGTCCTTAATAATCTGACCTAGAAATTGCTTCTGGGAATTGCATTCTAATTTTAGGGAGGGCTGATGGTTTGTCTTATGTTTCAAAAGTGCCACAGGGGCTGCAGCTATAGATTATGACAGAATGTACTAGTCAAATAATGACATGCATGCCCCTTATTGTGTGTGGCCACAACAAGAAAGACAAGAGGGGATGAGGGGTTCTTATGGGAAGGGGGTGTGAGCGGAGGCGGCTGAGGGTGGAGATGGGCAGGGAGCACTCGGGAGCCTTCCGGCCTGGGGAGTCAGAGACAGGCAAGGCTCTGGCGATGCAGCCAGGAGGAGCACAAAGGCCACAGTCCACGCAGGAGTGTTGAGGGTGAGTACCCGACCTGAGGGCTGGACGCCTCGGGTGGAAGTTGAGGAGGCAGTGAGGGCATCCCCTGCAGGCCCCCTAGCAGGGATGAGGTATGCAGGTGGACAGAAGGGTCACCCGGGGTTTGAGGTCCCTTCCCTAAGCTGCGGCCTCCCTCTCTTTGGTGGGTGGGCTGCAGGAGTCTGAGCAGGGCAGGCGTGGCAGACAGGCAGTGTGCATTCTTTCTCCCTCTGTTCCCCAGGGAAGGTAAAAGGGATGACATTTTTAGGACTTGGGTCTCGAATCACCAGCATTTCAGTCTGAGTGACTGTTTGAAGGAAGTCAAGTTCCCTGAATATGCTGTTGAGGTTTAGGAATAGCGGGTTCATGTGACAACCCAGTGCTCCCCAAATCTCAGCTCTCGTGTCCTAGCTTCCTCAGCTCACGACTGCACCACATCTAGTGAGAAGAATCCTGGATGAGTATCCCCAGGCCTCGGTTTCTCTGTCTGAAGTGTGAGAAGTTTCCAGTCCCTCCCGTGTCTCAAGCCTCCTGGGCACACTCAAGTGTAAGGGGCACCCTTGTGTTGAGGTGCCAGGCTGTCTCCAGCGCCCCCACAGCCCACTTCTGTCTTATGTTCATCTAACTGTGAGGCCGCCCCATGGGACCTCTGAGCCAAAGGCAAGACAGTTACTAGCCTGCACAGGGAAACGCCCCACTTTGGGTTAAGAGTGTTTTCCTTTTTTCTGTGTTTCTTTTTTTCTAACCTGAGTTAATAAATAATTGCTACTTGGTATAAATGAAGCTTATGGAGGTCTCATTCTGCTGTGAAATAAATTCATACTCTGCTGTCTTTTTTTAACAGATCACCTTGATGCCAAAAAAGCGGGGGAGCTCTCCACCTTGTTTGACGTGGGTGGGATCTTTGGTGAGTTCACTACCACCTGCCACTCTGAACACCCGGCCCCCCAGCTCTGTTATCTTCGCTGGGGGGGAACCATGTTCCCTGAGTGGACTCAGCCCAGCAGTGTCCAGCCACCCTACTGGGGGTCTCCTCTTTCTCATCCTGGGCTCTGAGTCTGCATTTAGTGGCTCTCCTCAGGAACAGCACATCTCAGGTAGGTGACAGTGTGGTTGTTCAGACCCTAGCAGGTGAAGGAGCTCTAGGGCTGGCCTGAATCCCAAACCCCAAGGCTGCCCTCAGCCCTTAACATCTGAGCACCACTAAGGAGGCCTGTTGGAGGTCAGGTCGCAAGAAGGCTGCCTGCTGGTACTGCTTCCTGCCCCTATAATGGTTTCCTCCTGATGGGCTCCCTCGAATGCAGTCCCTGAAGCCGGCCCCTCCCTTGCAGGTGGAATCCTGGCAGGTGTGATCTCAGACCGACTGGAGAAGAGAGCCTCTACGTGTGGCCTCATGCTGCTGCTTGCAGCCCCTACGGTCAGCCCCACGCCCACCTGGGCCCCCACACCTGCACACGGCCTCCTCACAGTACTTGCCAAGTAGCACCCTCTTCTACCTGGCCCTCCTGCCTCTGGCCTCCAAGTCACCGCCTGGGCCTGGAGGAGCTCCCTTCCTGTCGAGCAGGTGCACTGGTCCTGTGGGCTGTGCACAAGCTGCTCCTCTCTTTGGGGCACTCCTCTCCCCAGATAACATCAAGCTCCCGCAGCATCTCCCACCATGACACTGGTTCCTAGTACCTTTCAGCTATTTAGTAGCTCGTGACCGTGGACAAATGACTTCCCCTGCCTGTGCCTCAGTTTCCTCATGTGAAAAATGAGAATGACAGTAGCACCGCCTCGTAGTGTGACTGTGAGGTTAAACTAAATGACAATATACGCTGCCTTTATTATAGGAGCGTTGGGTGGCTCTTGCCCATCCCAGCGTGCCTGGTACTTGTTTGCACATCTGTCTCTCCACTAGGCTGTGGCTGTCCCCAAAACAAGGTCCAATTTTCAGTCATCTCCAAGGCCTTGCACACCCTAAAACAAACACTCACATTTAGTACAGAAATGCGTGGGCGCCTTGCCGTGCCGACTCTCAGGTTAGGGCGTAGGGAAGGCTGCCCCACCTAATCCATCAGTGTGGTGGGAGCGCCCTGCAGGGTCCCCAAAGCCGCCCGGAGCACTTGGCCCGACCCCACATGGCTGGAACAAGGCTTGCGGCCTGTTTGCCCAGCACTCCTCGGTGCTGTCTTCAGGAGGACGAGGTAGGGAATGCGGTCCACGCTCTTGTCAGGTTTCCAGTCTCGGCGTGGCCCTCAGAGTGTAGGTTTCCAGGCACTCCCTCCGCTTGCCGTGAGCCGTGTCTTACCCTTTTGTGCACTCCTCACAGCTCTACATCTTCTCCACCATCAGCAAGATGGGACTAGAAGCTACCATAGGTGAGTATGGAGGCCTTTCTCCTTTTCTTTCCTGCTCACATTCTCTTTGCACAATTCATTGAGGGGAAACATGAAAATCAACAAAAAAGCCTTGGGCTGGTACGACTCCAACATGTGGTGTGGCTAAAAGTGTCCCCATGTCCCTCTCTGGGTGAGGCCACCAGAGAGGCTGGGGACTCCTGCTCCCAGGGGAAAGGCCCACCTGTCGTGTGGGACTGTGTGGCCCCTGGGTGCCCAGGGGAAGGAGGCCCTCGAAGGAGCGGGCATAACCTGGAGGGCAGCCACCCGCAGCCTCTGTGGAACTGGCAGGGCTTCAATGGCCTGAGGCCTCTTGAGCCCGGGAAGGTGGCCAGGGACATAGCAGTGTGACTTGAGAAGGAGCCAGGGCAAGGACAGGTTCCCAGACCACCTGGTTTCTGTTAGCTGCCACTCGGGAGTGGCCGCATAGTTTTGGACCATTCCTTTCCTGCATTGTTGAAGCGTGCTCCAGGACAGTCTGTGTAATGGGGGTGCCTGCAATCAGAAGGCGGCTGCCCGTGCAAGGGCAGATGGAGTCTCCCGTGACCCTCCGGCCAGAAGCTTCCTCTCAGGAATGAACCTGAAGGCTGGCTTGGGAAAGTGACCTTGCAGTTCATAGAGAGTGGGGTTGTCCTCCATGTGGCAAGTGAGCCGAGCAGCTGTCAGTGAAGAGAGGAAGTCCTTTCTGTTACAGATAAAGCTGTGGCTGGTGTTAGCATCCACGGAGCCAGAGACTGGCTCAGCACAATGCCAGCTATCAGCAGAGTTCTCGTTCCTTCCGGCGGGGAGCAGCTGCTGCCCATTGAGTCCAGGCCCCTGAGTCTGGGGAGTGCAGCCAGACTTAGCACAGGCCTTCCTAGCCAAGTTCTGAGGACAACATTTCTGCTGCACCCCCTCCCGAGATCAATGGGCTGCCCTTCCTGCTCCTGCCTGCATTCAGGCACTCAGGTGCTGAGATGCGAGGGCCCTCTTGGAGGGCACAGTCCCATCTCAGCCCCCTTCTGCTTCCCACAGCGATGCTGCTGCTCAGCGGGGCTCTGGTCAGTGGGCCCTACGCGCTCATCACCACTGCAGTCTCCGCTGACCTGGTAAGTGGAGCTGCAGGGGTCGTGCTGGCCCTGTCATCACCCCCACCACTCATGAAGGGGTAGACTCCCTTAGTCAAACTGAAGTGCCTTCCTCGCAGACAACCTGTGTGTGGTCTCAGGGATCTCCCCACACCTGTCCCACTCCCAGGCAGATTGGTTAGCCTGAGAGCCCTGCGCTTCCGAACAGAGCAGCTCTCCTGCTCTGCCCACGTCATCCCTGGTTCCTTCTGAGACAAGCGGCGGTTGCTCCTCGGTGGCTCAGCAGAGAGAAGCAGGGACGGAGCTTTCTCCTCTCCATGGGCCCATGTCCCAGAGCAAGAACAACAAGGACCAAGCCCTGTCTGGCCCCTTTGTGTGGGTGTGCCCCAAGACCACCTGTGTGAAGCACAGGCTTGGGTGCACGTGAGCCTGCGGACTCGTGTCTGTGTGGCCATGGAAAGTCCTGAAGGATCCACACCAGCCCATTAGCAGTGCCCAGCCCCCATGGCCTAGAGGCAGAAGACCAACTCACTTCCTTTTAGATCCAGAAAAAGTAGGTTATGGGTGATTTTCATGCTGTGTGCACTTCATAGTACATATATATTATACACACACAAGCATTTAATTTTTCCAGCTTGAGTTTATTTTTTTAGTTTTAGGCTTCCAGATACTCTTTTTTCCTGATTTTTTCCCCTTTTGTTGTCCTCAGGTTGTGCTTTTCCCCCCAACCTTCCAAACAGCCAAAGTTTGGCCTGCTGGTAGTTAGGACCTACACCCTGCACCCCACACCCTTGCACCCTGCACCCCACCCTGGTTCCTTGCATTTCCCCCACCTCCTCTCGCTTCCTACCCTCCTCTGGTGCCTCCTCTTAAGCAGGTTAATTTTTAGATACTGCAAAGGTGTCTGGCACATATCGCAGGAAGACCCTGGCCACTGGGGAACATGGTGGCTGCTCCCACTGCCACAGCTTAGGGACAGGCATGCCTGTCACCATCTTTATCTTTCATGCTGGCTCCTGCACTGCCTCCTGGAAGGCTGTGATGTGCTGAATAAATACTTCTTTGAGGAGACCTAAGTATTCTTTTAACTAGAATATAAACGTTTATACATGTATTTCTGGTGGGTTTTTGTCTCTTGAAATTTTGTCTACCTCTCTCATGTAAGCTTGGGGTGAAGTGGAGTTTAAACTTTCTAAGGGAGAATAACCAGCATGGTGGATGGCTCCACAAAGCAGTTTGAAGGAGTTGCCATGTCGAGGCACAGGGCTGCTTCTCACTGCCAGCACTGCTAAGTTGTGGCTCACCTTTGTTTGTTTCTCTCTTCTAGGGGACTCACAAGTGTCTGAAAGGAAATGCCCACGCCCTGTCCACTGTGACTGCCATCATTGACGGAACCGGGTCTGTAGGTGCGCAGAGAGGCTTAGTTCCAAGAGAGGCCTTGTGGTTCTAGGGAAACTCTATTGTCACATCCTAATTAACAGGTGCCCAGGACGCCAGTTGCTTTGGTAATGCCAGGATCAGCTGGCCACCCCTACTGTGAGCAGATCCCCAGGGGACGTGGGTGCAGACTGCTGTGTACGGTTGGTAGTTTTGCAGAGAGGGGCATGTGCGAGAGAATATGCATCCAAACTTAACCCGTGGCAGCGGCTGGCAAACTACAGCCACAGGTCAAATGTGGTCCACTATCACTGTCATTTGAAGAAGGACAGAATCTTACTTAAACTTAAATTATACGAAAACTAGGGGGTCCAAATATATATGAGACTCTGAATGTAACCAGCCTCAGAGGTTCTTGAAGAGACATCAGTGGCATATTCTGGAGTAAAGATAGGCAGCAGAGTAGGCAGCTTGCCCCAGGGGCAGGCAGGGTGGGGCACGGAGCCGCTGCTTACCAGCGGTCAGCACTGGCATCAGTGCCTGTGCCTTTCTTAAGACCATATGAGTGATGGCCCCCTGCCTAATGAAGGCTGGGGAGCTGGCTGCCCTGAGCACTCATGGCCACACAAGCCTGCCGGGTGCTGGAGCACCTTTGATGGCCCCTTTCTTTATATGGGAGGTCAGGGCTTCGGAAGCCGCCTGATGTGGCTCTTACAGGTAGTCAGAGGGTCATGGGCAGTGGCCTGGTGTGTCACCTGCTGTCACTTCCAACGCAGAGACAAAGTGAGCAGGGGCCAGGGGCCTCATCAGTAGAGGCAAGTGTGTGCCGGACAAAGGCGGCTCGGGAAATGCGGCCCGGCTGGAGCCCAGCAGTGGGCTTTCTGGCCTCCTGTGTAGGGATCTGCTGTTTTCCTCTTGGCTGCGCACATGGGGTTGGTCAGCACGTTTCCTGGCACCCACTCCTGTCTCATCAGTGCAGAATCCAAGTCTTCCCACCACACGGCCTTTCTGCTACTCCCAGGATACCAGGCATGGCCCCTCAGAGCCCTTAGCACAAGCCGTGCCTTGTCCCAGGTGATCTCGTGCCATACTGGCTTGTGCCCTTGGAGGCTTTGCTCAGATATCTTCCTCCCTGAGACCCTCTCACCACCCCATTGAGAATGCAGGACTCCTGGCCGCCCACGCCAGCCTCTCTCCCGAGGTCTCCTCTTCCCCAGAGCACTTCCGTGTCCCAGGCAGTGTGGACTTGGCCCCTTTGTCCTGCACTGTCTACCCTCCCCTTGATGGGGCCCTGCGGGGACAGGACTTTGTTTTGCTTCATGTGATAGAGAAGCACCAGGCAAGGCCACTGTTGTTCAGAGCGCCAGGCTTTGGCCTTTGCTGTTTGCATAAGTGAGACCAGCCCTGTTTTTGTCCTTAAGGTTGGTTCCTTCATTTTGTTGGATCCAGAGGTGACTTTGACTGTGTTGAGAGTCTTACTGGTCTGCCCTCTGATGCTTCTGTTTGAGGCCTGAGACCTGTGTTTAGGGAAAGAGAAGAGGAACAGAGTAATGCCGGGTCCCACATGGAGTGGGCCATGTTCTCCTGCTTTCATAACACATGGGGGACTTGAGAACATGCTCAGCAGCCAGGCAGAGGCCCTCGGCCAGGGCGCGACATCCATCAGCTTATGACTGAGTGACCTCTCAGTCTTTTGTCCAGGGGGGTTTATGGCTCCATCTGACTTCCACTGTGAAACTATATACACTGGCTTGGAACTCTGCTGGATGCCCTGATTGCTAATTTAAACCAGAGAATCAGAGTTTTAAAGTTATGAATTAGGTTTTTAAACGTTATGAATTTTTTCATAATGTTTAAAAACTTATGAAATTATGAATTAGGTTTAAAGAATTCTTTATATTCTTCTCAAAATGAGAGGGAAGCGGAAGCGTGGGGTTGAGGGTAGGGGCACACCTGCGAATGGAGGCCATCACCCTGCTTCTGAGTGGAGAGGAGGCAGACATGGTCCCAAGTGCCTCTGCCTGGCTCACGAGGATCTAGGGGCCATTAGGGACCATCCCTGACCTTCCACCAAGTCCTAACCATGGGCAGAGCCACATCACCCACCTTGGTATCTGCAGCACGTCTGTGGAGGTGAGATGGTGAAGGGACCACTCTGCCTGCTCGGTGCATGGTCACCAGAGAAATGGCATGTACTTGTCCACCACTGTATCCCAGCAATTATGTTTTCCACAGTGCTGCCCAAGGGAACAAAATGAAGCCCCAGTGGGAAGGCAAGCCACCCTGCAGAGCCCATCCCAGAGCCCTCCTTGGGGTGTTTAGTGAGGCCCAGGTTGAACTTGACTCATTGTAGGTCAGCCACGTTGCTCAAACCACCCAAGTGTGCACGTCTGTGGGTTCACAGTACTCAGAGTTGCTTCAAGTGGGATGCAAGCTTGCTACTTCTGTATGCTTTATGTAGAGAAATTAAATACAACCCACATTTTTCAGCTTAATTTTCATTTTATCAAAGTAAAACATAACCAAAGCCTTAGAAGCCACACAGCCCTGCTCGCTCATGATAATGCACAGTGGCCCCCACCCCCAGTCATTGGCAGCTGCTTCCTCTCCTCTCCTGCTCTCACCTGCTGCCCTCCAGGAAGACAGGCTTGGCTTCTTTACCCCCCATGCTCCCTGCCCTCTTCCTCCTTAGCAATGCTGTGCTGACCACAGTCACATCACAGCCAGGCAACAAGCTTCCATCGTGCATCCTCAGTATACATGTTGTGTTTTGTCCCTGAGCTAACAGGTGCCTCATCTTGTCCTTTTGTTTGAGTTTCCCACACAGCTGTTTGTGCCCTCTACACCATCCCCACCAGGTTCCTGCTCTGCCGGCCCTCCTGGGCCATCAAGATGTCACCTCCTGCTGCCTTCTACACAGTCTTATCCGGGAGCTCTCGCCATCGTCCCATGATTGCTTCCGTTTTTTGCCTGCCTGAGAACCCCTGGTTTCTAGATCCCTGTTTACTGTTCTCTGCCAGCATGTATTCTAGTAGCTTCCTGAGTTCAGGAGGTAAATGCTGAGAGCTTACAGGTCTCTCACTTGAGGCAGTTTGGATGTAGAAACGCCTTCTCCAGAATCTCAACACCTTCTGGCTTCCATTGCCATCCTGAGAAGTCTGTTGTCTTTCTTACCCCGTCCTTCATTCTGCCTTTTCTTTTTTCTCTTGGGAGCCTCCAGATCCCTGGAGGGGATCACCATGTCCTGGAGCCTTTCTATCCCTGGGGTCTGGTGGGCCTCCTCAGCCTGGAAACACCTGCCCTTCTCCATACAGGAATTGAGCTCTATTATTTCTTTGATAAGTTTTCCCCACCATTTTCTGATTTGTCTTTCTGGAAGACTTATTACTCAGATGTTGGACTTCCTGGCTGAATCCTTTAATTTTCTTTTTTTTTTTTTTGTGCCCTTCCCTCCTGTCTCCTTATCCTTCTATTTTCTCGGACCTGTTTGACCTATCACCATCTCTGTATTGACCTTTTTACTTTTCCGGTCATATTTTCAGTGTTCATGGATGTTTTTCTGTCCTTTTAATGTACCCTGCCTCACTTCCTGGGTGCACTGTATGTGAGGTGGACCCATGCAGAGCTGCTGCTGCTGAGCATGGTTTCAGCTACAAAAATTGAGAGTGCCATATAGTTCAAGCTAATTTTCTATTAGCTCTCTGAGGGTATTATAATTTCCTGGGAGATTTCTTCTCCATCTTATGTTGATTTCGTCTAGGCCCCCCTCGTCCCACTTTTCTTCCATGTTGGTAAATCTTGGCCATCCTCAAGGCTTCACATATAAGCACAAGCCACTGAGCAGTTATCTGAAGTCCTTTCCTCACGGGGGAGTGTGTTGGTGCTGGTCCCCAGAGTCCCCAGTGGTGGGGGCGGCTGGGGTTGCCTTCAGTGCCCTTGGGGACTGTGTGCCCCACACTGCCCTCTTGTCAGTGCGTAGTAGAAGCTGGTGCCTTTTCCTGCCCTGGGTC
The DNA here is from genome assembly GCA_963573935.1 of Arctocebus calabarensis. Taxonomy (NCBI): domain Eukaryota; kingdom Metazoa; phylum Chordata; class Mammalia; order Primates; family Lorisidae; genus Arctocebus; species Arctocebus calabarensis. The sequence continues at coordinate 17,184 of CAUYON010106895.1, forward strand.
TAGTGTCACCAAAGGTTAAATCCTCCAAAGGTAAAGCTGCTGCTATCTTTGGGGTGTGCTGGGCTGGGCTGGGGTGGGGCTATTGGATCAGTGAGGGCTAGGAGAGGCCTGAGATCAGAGGAGGGATAGAGGGAGCACACCTAACAGCATGTTTAAAAGACTGAACCACAGCCCCTTTTCTGCTGCTACCCCTGTTTCTGGCCTGCCCCCCCCCCCTCATGTGCTTGGCTGGGCCTGGCTCTGCTCAGGGCATTCTTGTGCCATCTCCCTCTGAGGACACTTGGAGCCTGTGTCAGCTTCAGCCCTTTTAACTCCTTACAAAAGTGTGTACTTTCTCCCACCTACACTTCTCTTTGTGATTTTAAAAATGCAATTGTGACCCATTTCATGGTCTTGGGAGCAGTCTGCGATGTTTACCTGGAAGTTCTTCTGAGAATTAAAAAATCCTTCAGTTGCTTCTCAGAATGGAAGAGTAGTGAGTGTGTTTTTAAACACTCGAAGCAAAATCAGTACCTTCACCTCTCAGAGACTGAATTTCACTTAATAACTTTGTGACAATTATTTATGCTTTTTCCATGCATCTATCAGAACAAACCTCCTATACATGTATCAGAATTTATTCCAATTCCCATTAGTAAAATATACCAAACTGCTATAACACATGTTTTTATGCAACTATCTTTGGGCATTTGGAGGATATTTTTGTTTTTATAGTTTTAAAAATTTTTTTGCAAATTTTAGTCCTTCAGAAAAGTTGCAAAACTAGTACAAAAAATTTACAGACATTTTAGTACTTTCACTCTATCCTGCACCTCTTGTATATCTTACATACATGTGCACGCGTACCTAGGCATACATGTGTGCATGTCTTCTTCTGAGCCACTGAAGAGTGAAATTCAGATGAGTTGCCCCTTTACTTCTAACCATTTGGCACGTACTCCCTATAGAACCACAGTAGAGTGATGGGAGTCAGCAAACAGCACCGAGAGAGTATTAGTCTCTACAAATCTCACTCAGATTTTACTTAGTAACATTTTTTATCACACAAGGATATCTACGATTGTGCATCAGATTCAGATTCCTTTACAATAAATTCAAAAAAATAATAGGAATATTGGATCGAAAGAATGAGCATTTCAAATGTCAACACGTATTTTTAGGATTAGTTCCAGAAAAGGTTGTGCCCGCTTTACCCCCAATGCTGAGTAGTACAGGCTGTGTCTCAAATGATTGGGACCACAAGTGTTTTGGATTTCAGATTTTTCTTTTGATTTTCAGATATTTGCATTACACCAGTGGAGGATCATAAATTCAAAGTCCAAAATGCTCCAGTGAGCATTTCCTTTGAGTGTTGTGTCAGTACTCAAGAAGTCTCCAATTTTGGAGCATTTTGAATTTCAGACTTTTGGACTTAAGATGCTCACCCTGTTATTAAGCTTTTTACTCCTTACCAATCTGATAAGCAAGAATGAGGTATTATTTTTATATGTGTTTTCCTTTAATTATGAATGAGATGTTGGGCAATGTTTTATATATACTTACTAAATACTGATTTGCCAGAGTTTTCCCTGAACAGCACCAAGAGTGTCCATTTGCTTCATTTCAGGAGCGGCCCTGGGCCCCTTGCTAGCTGGGCTCATCTCCCCCTCTGGATGGAGCAATGTATTTTACATGCTGATGTTTGCAGATGCCTGTGCCTTATTGGTAAGTTGTCTTGTTTTTAATATAAGCCTTTTTTTTAAATTTTTTTGTAGAGACAGAGTCTCACTTTATCGCCCTCCATAGAGTACCGTGACGTCACACAGCTCACAGCAACCTTCAACTCCTGGGCTTAGGCGATTCTCTTGCCTCAGCCTCCCAAGTAGCTGGGACTACAGGCGCCCACCACAATACCCGACTATTTTTCTATTTTGCAGTTCGGCCAAGGTCGAGTTTGAACCTGCCACCTTCTATATATGGGGCCAGCGCCCTACTTGATGAACCACAGGTGCTGCCCAATATAAGCCTCTTTTAATGAGCATCTCTGTGGTTGTTGATGAAACACTGGAAAAACTTTTTCCTGTGGACTCTTGCAGTTCTCAGGGAGGTTTGGGTCTTCTTGTTTTTCCTAAATATACCTATGGGGGAAAAATCTTCCCTGGTGTTTTTAGCCATAGACCTTCCCACAGTGAGCTTTAAATTTTGAATTTACATAAATACGAAAGTAAATGCAATTGATTCTTGGATGATCATATACCTTTTTCTTAGGCAAAAGCAAATAAAAAACAGTCTTCACACAGCTGCATAAGATTCCTATAACTACACAGCTATAGCTTCTTTAGCTTCCTATAGCTGCATGAGATTCCTATAGTGAAGATGAGCTCACAGTTCCAAATTATGAAACGTAGGCAAATAATCCACTTTAAATGACAGTAACAGACATAACATTTAGCAGAATTGGACCCAAAAACCTGCAGATAGAAGTTATTAAATAAACTAAAAATAAATGTGTTCAACATTACTGAAGATGTAAAAGAGGGAGCTAAACGCATGAAGAAAGACAGAGCAGGTTGTAAACAACCAAGTGGATGTTCTAGAAATAAAAAATGCAGTGTTAAGCTGGAAAAAGTTCAGTGAATGGGTTGAAAAGATAAAGCAGATTAGATACAGCTAAAGAAACAATTACTGAAGTAGAATATAGATATGAAGAAATTAGCTTTATCTACAAAGAGAAACAGAAGGAAAATATTAAAGAGAAATTAAATATTAAAAGGAGGACCAAATGAGATGTCCTAATAATATCTAATAGGAGTCCCAGAAGAGGATAGACTGGGATTTTGTTTTTGTTTATGCATTGCATCTATAGATTTATAGATCTCTGGGATGCAGCCCACTTGGTTGTGGTGCATTATGTTTTGTTTTGTTTTTATAGAGACAGAGTCTCACTTTATTGCCCTCGGTAGAGTGCCGTGGCGTCACACAGCTCACAGCAACCTCCCAACTCCTGGCTTAGGCAATTCTCTTGCCTCAGCCTCCTAAGTAGCTGGGAGTACAGGCATCTGCCACAATGCCCGGCTATTTTTCTGTTTTGCAGTTCGGCTGAGGCCAGGTTTGAACCCTCCACCTTCGGTATATGGGGCTGGCACCCTACTCAATGAGCCACAGGCGCCGCCTGTGAATTATGTTTTTCAATGTGCAGCTGAATTTTTTGCTGAGATTTTATTGAGAATTTTTGTATATATATTCATAAGGGATATTGATGTGTAGTTTTTTTGTTGTTGTTGTGTCCTTTCCTAGCTTTGGCATCAAGGTGATATTGGCTTCATAGGACCAATTGGGGAATGTTATAGAATAATTCTAGAGTATAGTTATAAGTTCTTTAGGTTTGGTAAAATTCAGATATGAAACCATCTGGTCCAGGACTTTTTTTGGTAGAAGATTGTTTTATTGTTGCTTCAATTTTAGGGCTTGATAGTGATCTGTTTAGGAGTTCTATTTCTTCCTGATTGAGCCTAGGAAAGTTGTGCATTTCAGAGAATTTGTCTGCTTCCTCCATGTTTTCAAGTTTATGAGCATAAAGATTTTTATTGTATTCAAAGATTATGTTTTGTATTTCCATGACTTCAGTTGTGATTTCTCCTTTTTCATTTTTGTTTGAGCTTATTAGATTCTTGTCTTTTCTGTTTCTGGTTAATCTAGCAAGAGATTTGTCAATTTTGTTTATTTTTTTTTTTTTACTTTTAATTAAATCAAGGCTGTGTACATTAATGCAACCATGGGGTACAATGTGCTGGTTTTATATATAATTTGAAATATTTTCATCAAACTGGTTAACATAGCCTTCATGGAATTTTCTTAGTTATTGTGTTAAGATATTTATATTCTATATTTAGTAAGTTTCACCTATACCCTTCTAAGATGCACTGTAGGTGTGGTCCCACCAATTACCCTCTCTTCACCCATCCTCACCCCTTCCCTCCCCTCCCTTGGCCCTTTCCCCATATTCTTGTGCTATAATTGGGTTATAGCTTTCATATGAAAGCTATAAATTAGTTTTATAGTAGGGCTGAGTATGTTGGATACTTTTTCTTCCATTCTTGAGATACGTTGCTAAGAAGAATATGTTCCAGCTCCATCCATGTAAACATGATAGAGGTAAAGTCTCTCATCTTCCTTTAAGGCTGCATAGTATTCCATGGTACACATATACCACAACTTATTAATCCATTCGTGGGTCAATGAGCACTTGGGCTTCTTCCATGACTTACCAATTGTGAATTGGGGTGCAATAAACATTCTGGTACAAATATCTTTGTTATAACGTGATTTTTGGTCTTCTGGATATATAGCTAGTAGAGGAATTATAGAATCGAATGGTAGGTCTATTTTTAGATCTCCAAGCAATTTCGTTTATCTTTTGAAAAAGCCAACTTTTTATTTCATTAATCTTCTGTATAATTCTTTCATTATCTATTTCATTTAGTTCTGCTCTGATCCTGGTTATTTCTCTTCTTCTGCTGGGTTTAGAATTGGTTTGCCCTTCTTTTTCCAGTTAGATTGTTGATTTGTGATCTTTCTATCTTTTGGATATGGGCATTTAAGGCTATTTCCTCTCAGCACTACTTTTGCTATATCCCACAGATTTTGATAACTTGTGTTCCCATTATCATTTAGTTCAAAGAACCTTTTGATTTCCCTCTTGATCTCCTCCTTGGTCAAACTATCACTCAGCAATAGGTCATTTAGTTTCCATGACTATGTGTGAAGGAGTGTTTCTGTTGGAATTGCTTTCCAATTTTATTCCCCTATAGTCTGACAAGACACATGGTATAATTTTTACTTTTTTAAATTGTGGAGACAAGTTTTGTGGTCTAGGTTGTGATCAGTCTTAGAGAATGTTCTGTGAGCTGATGAGAATGTATATTGAGTAGTTTGGGGTAGAATGTTTGGTAAATTCCCATTAGGTCTATTTGTTCTAGAGTCCTGTTTAAGTCTGTTGTTTCTTTGTGTATTTTCTGCTTGAAGCATCTGTCCCATTCTGTCAGCGGAATGTTGAAGTCCCAGCTGTTATAACACTGCTGCTTTGTTTAGATCAAGTAGAATTTGGTTTATGAATCTGGGTGCACCTGTGTTAGGTACATAGAAATTTAGGGTCATTGTATCTTGTTGACTTGTTCCCTTCAGCATTTTATGACTGTCTTTATCTTTCTTTACTTTTGATGATTTGAAGTTTGTGTTATCTGATATGAGAATGGCTACATCAGCTTTTTTTTGGTTTCCATTTATATGAATATTGCTTTCCAACAATTCGCCTTCACCTTAAGTCTCAATGAGTCTTTGTGGGTTAGATGTGTTTCCTAGAGACAGCAGATACTTGGCTTATATTTTCTTATCCATTCAGCCAGCCTATGTCTCTTCAGTGGGGAGTGCAAGCTATTCACATTTATTGAGAGAATTGATAAATGGTATGTAGTTCTGTTCATCCCGTTGCATAGAACGTGGTATCCAGGCTCTATGTAACAGAGACTGTATGGCTTCAAAGCCTGAAATATTTGCTATTTGGACCTTTACAGAAAGCTTGATTCTTGGTTTAAACAATAGTGACTAATTTTAGCATCATAAAAAAGAACCAAAATACCAGACAATAAAAATATAAGGCACAAGTGGGAAAGCAAGTCACGAACTTCACAGCTTTCATCTTGTCAATAGAAATAGCATGTGTGACTTTCAAAGCAGTATGGAGATGTAAAGACCTAATCAATCTCAGAGAACCAAGGGCAAGAAGAACCAGCTGCAATGTGGACAAAACAGGGCAAATATGAAATGCAGAGTGACACAGATGGAGATGATCCCAGCATACCAGTAACCATGGTAACTATAAATGGACGAGATTTACCAGTTAAGAGCAGAGATTGTCAGGTTGGCTTTAAAAATACAGGCTCTGATTATTTATAAGAAATGTACCTAATATATAAGAATTCCGAAATGACAAAAGTAAAAGAATAGGAAAATACATACATAACAGGTAAATAATAACCAGAGGAAGCTGGAGTGGCTGTGTTAGAGGAAAGGGACCTAAAACCCAAACTCATTGGAAGAGGGAGGTTTATTGTGGTGGTGAAGGAATAGTCAGCAGGCAGACCACTGATGGCTGAGTTGGTCTTTTCAAACCTACGTAGCAGATAAACCTGTTTCTCTTTGCTGATCAATATGCTTTATGCTACCTTTTCCCCAAAATAGACCAGTTTCTTCTCCCAAGTCTGAGACTGAGAACCTCAGTGATCTGAGCAAGTCTCCCAGGATGCAGAAACAGTTTTATTTTCGTAGATGCTCATGGTTGAAGTAGGAGCCTAGAAGTCTCTTGTATGATGTGAGTTAAAGCAGGAGACCTGGCAGGAGCCATACTCCCTGCCTCACCACCCACACTCCTGGGGGCAGCTCTGGCCCACAGGACGGGCTGTGCATGCCAGCCAAGTGCAGGGGCCCTGGCCTCACACCCGGGGTTTCTGCCTCTCCGATACTTGTTAGACTGGTTCCGTTCACGGGCACAGCACTTCTGTCATGTTTTAGAATTTGATCTCTGCCCTTCAGAATTGTTACCACTATTTACAATTAATCCCATTCTCATAGATGACACTTGCTATTTTATTCCTCTTTTTCTTCTATCTAAATCAGTGGTTTTCAAACTTCCCAATGCCACAGCCCTTTAATATAGTTCCTGTGGGTCGCAACCCACATGTTGAGAACCGCAGCTCTAAATGATCTGCTTTTCATAATCCTAGGCCTCCTAACACTTTTCACTTTAGATATTGGTAATGTACTGGCTTGAACTCAGCAAGCCTGTACTAGTAGTTGGAGCTAGAGATTCAAAGTGATAAATTTATTTAGCAAAAATCCTGCTGTTGCCACCACCTCCATTGTTAGCCCCTGCCCTAGCCCCCCCACCCCTCCACCCCCTGCTTTGACCACCTAAACGCAGCAATCACTGTTCATGGACCAAGAAAAGCAGCTGGGTTCCATTTTACCTACAGGAGGAATACCTACTTTTTTTAGCTTTAACTCATATCATACAAGAGACGTCTTTGCTCCTACTTCAACCATAAAGCATCTAAGAAAACAAAGGTTTTTCTGCTTCATGACACTCTGACCCAAAGTCAGTGATGCACCTGTGTGCGTGGTTTAGACGTAGCCCCTCTTTTCCTCTCTAGATCCACACTTGACAGTTCAAAAAACATTAGTTAAATGTGTCGTGCCCCTTGATTGTGAATCTGAATTTGTAAGCTGACTTTCAGCCCTTTGACCTGCAAAGGCACGAGGGGAAGCAGTGCTGCTGGGAAGGCTGCGGCACAGACACTCCGTCCCCACAAGAGCTATTGGTCCTCCCCAAAGTCACCAGGATTGTGGGGCACCTTGTATTTATTTTCTGTCTTTTGTCCAGTCTGGACATTTATGATTGGATTGATTTTATTTTCAATGTGACTTGAACCCTAGCGGTAATTGAGGTAACCGAAATCTGTCATGAATCTGTCATGGGTAACCGAATTACCCATGAGGCCATTGAGGTAACCTCTTTCAGAAGCACATCAGCCCTGCCCCTGGGGACCGAGCCCTCCGGTGGAGGTGCAGTCTCATGGATGGACACCGGCAGGTGCTGTGGGGAGGCACTGGCCAGCCTCACAGTGACCACATGTGTCTGCTTGGTCTGCACCGGCAGTGACTGGAGATCTTGTCTGTTTTGGGTGCAGTTCCTGATCCGCCTCATCCACAAGGAGCTGAGCTGTGCAGGGTCAGCGGCAGGAGACCAAGTTCCGTAAGTCCCACCGGACCCTCTCCACTCACGGTTACTGCGCGGCCTGGAGCGCCCTTCCGGCCTGCTTGCCTGCCTTTCCCTAGAGGAGGAAAGAAACTCACTGCCCTTCCATGGCGCATCTCCTTCACCCTCCTTTTTTCCTTTTCTAATAAATGCCTCTGTGTGGATATGCTGGTGGTGAAAACCTCTCCTCATATCAGAAAAATGTGGGGGACATCGCCTCCTCTCTGCTCTCCTGACCCCCCGGCTTCCTCCCTCCCTCCCCTCTCTTTCCTCGCTGGCCACCCTGAGGCTCACACACCTTCCAGGTTCCCTGCAGGAAAGAAATCCTCCTCTGTGCAGGGGGAGAGTCTGCTGGCTCTCCTGGGACTGTTCACCATGTTTGAAATTCAGCGTCTCTCGTTGAACTGCTGCCAGCTGTTATTTTATCCTGTCTTTCAGGTTTAAGGAACAATGACCACTCAAGCCCCATGGAGGGAGTCTGGGCACATCCTTCCTTCAAGGAAAAGTTCAAATAAAGGATTCATGTTGAAAAGAATGATTTACCCTTGCCTTTGCACACGCACCTGGAAAAGACACAAAAGCCAACATGAAAATTCCTGGTACTATTATAGTTTAAACAAGATGTGGGGTTCAGGGCAGAATAAGAAAAGTCCCCCAGGAACTGCTGTCTAGCCAGAAAGAGGCTCGACCATGTGTGCCCAGACGGCCACTCAGGTGCACGTGTGACAGAGCTAGGGCACACTTGTGCTGCCCAGGTAGCCCCCGCCTCTCTCAGGTACTTCAGCAACCGAATGTTAGTGTGTCCGAGGGCCTCGCTGGCAGGACCTCTGGCAGCAGTGTGCTGCTGTTTCCAGAGAACCTGAATGTACCACGTGAAGAAACAGGACACTGGAACATGGGAGGTGATGCCAGCGGGCAAGGAGGCAGCCTCCACACGACAACTGGGTCAGAAACCGAGACAGCGCAGACCTGTGACATCACCCAGAGACTCTGCCAGCACTTCCCATACTCTGCACTGACCTCAGAGCTAACAGCAAGTCGTATGTGGCCGTGAAACAATAAGCCTGCCCACGGACGGGGGCCCCTGTCACCCCAGCTCCTGCTGTCCCTGCTGGTCCACTGCTGGGTCCAGAGGCCGAGAGCCTCCCCTTGGTGCTGGGAGTGGCAGGTCCCAAGCCCGGTGAGTCACTGACCCACACAGACACCTGGACCCTTTCTAGACACACAGTAGCAGAATGGATTATTTATTTAAAACGTGTGATGTGTTATATGAAGTATAAGAAATATAAATGCATTTATTATTTATTAAGACAGACTCTAGTTGTTTGCTGGCCATTTTTCTCAGTTGTCTCTTGCAAAATACTTATCTGCCCTTTGAAATAAAACGGTTTTTTTAAAAAACCCAAGCAGAATGCTCAGAGAATGCTAGTTATTTCTGTTCATGTTTCCAACATGTTAAACAAACAAAATTTTCAAATAGAGTTGAATGTTTTTGGTTTTTCTCAGGATGGGACACATTTGGTGTCTTGTAGCTGGCAGCTGAGACCGATTTCAGCAGAAAAGGGGCCTCCCTCCTGGGAAGGGACCCCTCCATTACATGAAGGGCCAGGCCTAGCTAGGCCCTAGCAAAAACAGCAGTCTGGATATTTTATATATCATGCCATTTAAAGACTATCCCAACATTTCTCCTTGCCTGGGAAATGTCACACAAAGCAGGGGTTGGAGGCAGGTTAGATGCTGCAGTTGGGAGTTGCCAGGGAGGGGACATCCAGGGTTGCAAGCTTTCTCCTTAGAGAAAGAGACATGGAAAGTTGCATGGTGTTGAGTTTCCCCAGAGATGGAGTACTGTGTGCTCTGAAGAGCCAGTCGGGTGGGGGCCCTTCACAGCGGCTGGCAGTAGTCAGAAACACCGCCCTCCAGGTGTCTCAAGAGTCCCAGGTCCTGCCCCCAGTGCCCCAAAGGAGGCACAAACAGGAGGCAGACTGGCTGCAAGAGCTTCTGCACACCCACCTCCTCACCAGATCTGCCTCCTTTTCTTTTTAATGGCAAGTTATTTACACATTTACAATTTTTTTCTATTACTAAACATGGAATTCTGTAAACACTACATGGTCATCTATGCTTCCCACAGACACGCTTTCCTCAACTCTTGCTGTTTCTTTTTCCTCCTCTTTCTACCTCTTTTCCTTCCTGCCAGAGCCCACAGCCCAAGGGAGCCCCTTCTTTTCCTCCTCCCCAGAGCTGCAGTGGCCTGGGCCACCCCTCACCCCTGCAGGCTGCCATCCCTGAAGATGGGCACACCCCTTGCCCGCCACATGTCACCTCTTCTAGCAGGTGTGCACTTTTATATTCGCCTGGACAAATGGAGGGACAGGGCAGGGCAGAAAGAAATGTGTCCCTGTACAGAGGATGTATGTGCACACAGCTTTGGCCTTCCCAGCTCCCAGGCCCTCCAGAGCTTCTCTGCCTAGGGCCTCATCTAGTCAGACGCCCAAGGAGGTGCTCCCCAGAGCACCCCCGCCCCACAGCCACTGTCCAGTGCTCCGCAGCAGCTTTGAAGAGGGCAGCGTGGCTTTCCCAATTAGATGACCTGAGCTCTGAGGAGCAATTCAGAAAGAGCAGGTTTGTGTTTCTGAGCCTTCTAAGCTAAACATTGATAGCGCCTTTTGAGATGAATAATTGATAATTTTTGAAAGTGAGGAATATACACACAGCTATTTTTTAAACAGTTTAGCTGAAACACATCTCGCTTCTTCAATGGAAGATTTCATCCTGACATTTAGGGGAAAAGTGTATGATGTCATTGTGAAAGCACAGCCTCACCTCCTTGGCGATGACTGAGGTCATCTCCCCCTGCAGGCAGCTGGCTCTGCTGCTCACACACTTGCCTGCGTCTGGCAGTGCAGGTGTGCCCTCAGGACACACAGGAAAGTCCCTGAGACTCAAGAAAGGCCGGATGATGGGACAAAAGTTCATGGCAGGGTCAGTGAAAGAGGCCACATGGGACTCTGGCTGTCCAGTCCCAGAGGCAAAAGAATCTCTCCTGGACGCCTCAATTAAAGCCCCTTGGAGACAAAGAGCTGCCAGCAGGTGCCAAGGTGCCTGGTAGCTTTTTTCCTGTAAGTCTCACTCCAATTGCCCATAGAGGGTCCAGACCAGCCTTCCCACCTCCAGCTTAGAAGATCCAAGAAGGCTAAACTGCTCAAAAAGATAAAGTAAAAAGACACAAGCCCCACATTTTAGTGTTGGGGTTTATATCTTTGTGTTGGATTCAGCAGACATAGAACCAAACCACTCTGCCGAGGAGGCGTGAGGGTTTGTAAACACTCTGCTGCTCAGCCCCCGCACAGCTAGTGTAGGCCACATGGGCACAAGGGGTCTGTGTGGCCCTGGGACACCCAGGGTGGTGGGGCTGCACCAGCAGGGGCAGGAGCCTGCACTGTGCCCCCACAGCCTGACTGAGCGCCCTGGGCTGACCCACTCACAGGTTTCTGTCCCCAGCTGGGCCCAGGGCCTTGTCCGTGTTGTTAAAGGTGCTAAAACATAAAACATTTCCTCTTCCTCTGCTGTGCAGCTCGTCTCCCTCAGGCACAAGGATATCCATGCAGCTGCGCACAGGTGCCTGGCTCTGTCCCCGAGCAAAAGAAACACCCACTGGGTCCCACCTGGCTGGGCCCCACCTCTCCTGTCCTCTTCAGGCCACCTGGGGGCAGAGAGCATCCCCCGCCCCCCCCTACACCTCCCACCAGTTGCTTCCCCAGGTGGGGGGCAGAGTGGGGAAAGGGAAGCTACAGGGGGCTGGGGTGCAAGGGTGGGAGTGATACCAAGGTGCCCAGGGAAGCAGTGGGGTCAGTGTCACCTGAGAGCTGAGGTTCTGGCCCTGCAGTGACGTCCCTTACAAACCATGGGTGCAAAGATGGTACCACTCAGAATGCCATCACTGCAGAGCCCTAAACCCACACTGGCCCTCTGAGCGCAGGCCCAAGTAACCGCGCTGGTCACACAGCCCTGGAGCCAGTCCCTCCCTCCATCAAGGGTTGAGGTGGGAGCTGAGGGCCCAGCTGAGCGTTCCCCTTCCCCATCAGTGCGCCCCCTCAGCTCGGTTTAACTGCCACCACCTGGGCCTCCTTGTCCAGCACGATCCAACACACCTCGGCCCCGAGAACTGGCATGCGCTGTCTCCACACACCGGGCCCGCCTGAGGACATACCTAGACCAGGTGCTTCTCGTTGCTGACCCCACTCCAGAGGCTGTGAGCTCCAAGGCAGTGGGTCGGTGTGGGGCTTGGGCCGCTGTGGCAGCAAAGGTGCTACAGGAAAAGCAGGCCACTCCCGGGCAGTCAGGAAGGTCCAAAGAGGTGAGGGACAGAGTGAGCACCACAGTCCGGACTGACACAGTCACCCTGGCTACAGCCCAGGCTGCTCCAATAACCAGGGGAGGAAAGGCAGAGGCAATAGGGAGAATTCCTGGTCGCTGGCATTGGACTGGTGTCCGGCAACACCCTCCAGAAGACAGGTAACAGGGGTGTGTGAAGGTCGGCACACGTAACTTAGTGAACAACAGACACTGGCTTGGACGCATCCTGCACCCAAGCTGTCCATTACCTTCCTCCCTCACTTGTCAGTGACCAAGACCATACTGTCTTTCGAAGTTCTAACGCAAGGCTTGGGTTAGACATTCTATCATTGGTCCCATTCATACCCTTTCTGTCCCTAAAAAGCACTTTGGGTAGAGAAGTCAAAAAGTGGGATGTGCTTGTAAGGAGTCACTGCACCCTGGGTCTCCAAGAGGATCAGGGTCCTCGGAAGTGGCTGCTATATCCCAACATGTCCTTGATCCCCACAAGAGATGCTGACTGGCCCCAGAGGAGCAGCTTCTCCTGTTCACAAGGACTTTATTTTTTAAATCAAGGTGAAATTTACAAAACACACCATTAACCATTTAGAGTGTGTACTCGTGGCACTTGGTGCGTCACAATGCTGTGTGGCCACCACACTGGTCATCACCCCAGAAGACCCCAAACCCATTGCTGAATCACTCTCCACACAAAGGCCTTCTATTTAAAAGGAGGGTGTCAGGCAGAGTGGCCGGGTTCCGTCTAGCACTACAGTGCTATCCTCAGTGAAACCCGGCAGCTGCTCCTGGCGCGTGTGATTCGTTTGCTCCAGAGGCAGAAGGCCCAAGGGAACCCGGTGTGTCTGAGATGGAAATAAGCCCATGGAGTGCACGTCATCACAGAGCCTCCACGCCAGGGCCAGGCCTCCGGCAAGTCTTCCAGCACTCAGTGGTCTTGAGACTACTAAGCCTGGGTCTGTCCCAGAGCCACCAGACCACCGTGGGGGTCTCCCTGCCGGCAGGTCATGTGGGGTCAGCTTTGTTTCTCTCTTCTTTTCCCACCAGCCTCCCATGTGGCTTTCTTCCACTTCCTCCTCGTCCCCATGTCCCCTTCCATGCCCACCTGCTCTTGGCAGCAGATTGGGGGGGCTCCTGTGGTGTGCCCCACACATGTCCACAGATGGGCAGGAGCAGGCACATTGCTGATGGTCATCATCCTGGGTTCCTAGCAGGCTACTAGAAGTCCTTTGCAGTTAATTCTGGTGAGAGCAGAGACCTTGGCTTCAGCCTTGGCTGCACCAGGAACCGTCGGGCATCAGACAGCCACCTGGAGGGGAGCACATCTTTCCAGACATGCTAACACAGAGTCTTCCTGCGCCGGTCGCAGCACTTGGCAAACCTTACGGTTCTTTTCACAAGACAGCTGTGGGTGTAGCACCTCCCAGTAAATGGGTGGACACCAGGGCACCAGGAGGTGATTTAGGGTCCCAATGGGAAGGTCTTACTGATGCTAGACTTTACCATTGGCAGCAGTAGAGAAGGATGGGTCATACCAGTGACAAGCTCAGCACATTGACCTGTGTCGGGGCAGGGGTAGCCCACGGGCCAAGCTGGCCTGGGTTGAGTAGGGGTAGCCCATGGGACGAGCTGGCCTGGGTTGAGTAAGGGTAGCCCACGGGACAAGCTGGCCTGGGTTGTGTAGGGGTAGCCCACGGGACGAGCTGGCCTGGGTTGTGCAGAGGTAGCCCACAGGACAAGCTGGCCTGGGTTGAGTACGGGTAGCCCACAGGATGAGCTGACCTGGGTTGTGCAGGGGTAGCCCACAGGACGAGCTGGCCTGGGTCGTGCAGGGGTAGCCCACGAAACGAGCTGGCCTGGGTCGTGCAGGGGTAGCCCACACGACGAGCTGGCCTGGGTTGTGCAGGGGTAGCCCACAGGACGAGCTGGCCTGGGTCGTGCAGGGGTAGCCCACAGGACGAGCTGGCCTGGGTTGAGTACGGGTAGCCCACAGGACGAGCTGGCCTGGGTTGAGTAGGGGTCGCCCACGGGACGAGCTGGCCTGGGTCGTGCAGGGGTAGCCCACAAGACGAGCTGGCCTGGGTTGAGTAGGGGTAGCCCACGAAACGAGCTGGCCTGGGTCGTGCAGGGGTAGCCCACAGGACGAGCTGGCCTGGGTCGTGCAGGGGTAGCCCACGACACGAGCTGGCCTGGGTTGTGCAGGGGTAACCCACAGGA